>CALNXK010000095.1:0-55000 GCA_942486035.1 Porites lobata
TTGTAACCCCATGTAACCCCTTGTCAACCCCTGTCACCCCTTGTAACCCCTTGTAACCCCTTGTAACCCCTTGTAACCCCATGTAACCCCTTGTAACCCCTAGTAACCCCTTGTAACCCCCTGAAACTATAACCCCCTGTAACCCCCTGTAAGCCCCTGTATTCAAATGTCAGAGATCGTGAAAATAAATCGTGAAAAAACGATTTTCGACGTTTTATATAGCAAACAAGCCTTTCTGAATAACAAAAACATCGCTTTCAAAAACCCACAAAATTGGCATTTTTGCAAAGGGGTTAGTCCATGGTCTTGGTCAAAAATTGGAAATTTTGTGTTCGTTTCGTTTTATGCAAAATACACCCAGAAAAAGTATTTGGTGACGTTCTCGTTAGAAAACAAGCCTTTCTAGACAATATAAACATGGATTTAAAAAGAAGGCAAAATTGGCATTTTTGCAAAGGGGATAGTCCATGATTTTGGTCAAAAAGTTGGAAGTTTTTTCATCTTTTGTGTTTACCAAAAATACATCGAAAAGAAGTGTTTGCTGACGTTCTAGATAAAAAAGAAGCCTTTAAAGACTATAAAAAGAACTGTGCGCGAAAAACGCAAAACTAGAATTTTTCCATCGTTTTGATCAAAAATTTGACATTTCTTCAACTTTGATTTTTATGCAAAATAGACTAAGAAAATGCATCTGGGAACGTTCTAGTTAGAAAAAAGTTTCTATAATCCTTTGTAACCCCCTGTAACCCCTTGTCATCCCTTGTAAGCCCCTGTAACCCCTTGTAACCCCTTGTAACCCCTTGTAATCCCTTGTAACCCCTTGTAACCCCCTGTAATCCCTTGTAACCCCCCGTATAGCCATGTCATAGATCGTGAAAATAGCTCGTGAAAAACCGATTTTCGACGTTTTATATAGCAAACAAGCCTTTCTGAACAACAAAAACATCGGTTTCAAAAACGCACAAAATTGGCATTTGGTACATGGTTTTGGTCAAAAATTTGAAATTTTCTGTTCGTTTCGTTTTATGCAAAATACACCCAGAAAAAGTAATTGGTGACGTTCTCGTTAGAAGACAAGCCTTTCTAGACAATATAAACATGGATTTAAAAAGAAGGCAAAATTGGCATTTTTGCAAAGGGGATCGGATAGTCCATGATTTTGGTCAAAAAGTTGAAGTTTTTTCATGTTTTGTGTTTATCAAAAATAGATCGAGAAAAACTGTTTGTTGACGTTCTAGATAAAAAAGAAACCTTTAAAGACTATAAAAACAACTGTGTACGAAAAACGCAAAATAGGAATTTTTCCAAAGGAGATAGTCCATCGTTTTGATCAAAAATTTAAGATTTCTTCAACTTTGATTTTTATGCAAAAAAAACTAAGAAAAAGTATCTGGGAAGGCTCTAGTTAGAAAAAAAGTTTCTATAATCCTTTGTAACCCCTGTAACCCCTTGTCACCCCCTGTCATCCCTTGTAACCCCCATTAACCCCTTGTAACCTTTTGTAACCCCTTGTAACCCCATGTAAACCTCCGTAACCCCTTGTAACCCCCTGTATTCCCATGTCATAGATCGTGAAAATAAATCGTGAAAAAACGATTTTTGACGTTTTATATAGCACACAAGCCTTTCGGAACAACAAAAACATCCGTTTGAACAACCCACAAAATTGGCATTTTTGCAAAGGGGTTAGTCCATGTTTTTGGTCAAAAATTGGAAATTTTGTGTTCGTTTCGTTTTATCCACATGGATTTAAAAAGAAGGCAAAATTGGCATTTTTGCAAAGGGGATAGTCCATGATTTTGGTCAAAAAAATGAAGTTTTTTCATCTTTTGTTTTTATCAAAAAGAGATCGAGAAAAAGTGTTTGCTGACGTTCTAGATAAAAAAGAAGCCTTTAAAGACTTTCAAAACAACTGTGTACGAAAAACGCAAAATTAGAATTTTTCCAAAGGGGTAAGTCCATCGTTTTGATAAAAAGTTTGAGATTTCTTCAACTTTGATTTTTATCCAAAATAGAATAAGAAAAAGTATCTGGGAACGTTCTAGTTAGAAAAAAGTTTCTATAATCCTTTGTAACCCCCTGTGACCCCTTGTCACCCCCTGTAACCCCTTGTAACCCCTTGTAACCCCTTGTAACCCCCTGTAACCCCTTGTGACCCCCTTTATTCCCATGTCATAGATCGTGAAAATAAATCGTGAAAAAACGATTTTCGACGTTTTATATAGCAAACAAGCCTTTCTGATGAACAAAAATATCGGTTTGAAAAACGCAAAAAAATCGGCATTTTTGCAAAGGGGTTAGTCCATGGTTTTGGTCAAAAATAGGAAATTTTGTGAACGTTTCCTTTTATGCAAAATACACCCAGAAAAAGTATTTGGTGACGTTCTCGTTAGAAAACAAGCCTTTCTAGACAATATAAACATGGATTTAAAAAGAAGGCAAAATTGGCATTTTTGCAAAGGGGATAGTCCATGATTTTGGTCAAAAAGTTGAAGATTTTTCATCTTTTTTGTTTATCAATAATGGATCGAGAAAAAGTGTTTGCTGACGTTCTATAAAAACAACTGTGTACGAAAAACGCAAAATTAGAATTTTTCCAAAGGGGTTAGTCCATCGTTTTGATAAAAAATTTGAGATTTCTCCAACTTTGATTTTTTAGCAAAATAGACTAAGAAAAAGTATCTGGGAACGTTCTAGTTAGAAAAAAGTTTCTATAATCCATTGTAACCCCCTGTAACCCCTTGTCACCCCATGTCGCCCCTTGTAACCCCTTGTAACCCCCTGTAACCCCTTGTAACCCCTTGTAAACCCCTGTAACCCATTGTAACCCCTTGCAACCCCCTTTAACCCCCGGTAGCCCCTTGTAACCCTCTGTATTCCCATGTCATAGATCGTTAAAATAAATTGTGAAAAAACGATTTTCGACGTTTTATATAGGAAACAAGCCCTACTGAACCAACAAAAACATCGGTTTCAAAAACGCCAAAAATTGGCATTTTTGCAAAGGGGATAGTCCATGATTTAGGTCAAAAAGTGGAAGTTTTTTTTATCTTTTGTGTTTATCAAATATAGATCGAGAAAAAGTGTTTGGTGACGTTCTAGATAAAAAAGAAGCCTTTAAAGACTATAAAAACAACTCTGTTCGAAAAACGCAAAATTAGAATTTTTCCAAAGGGGTTAGTCCATCGTTTTGATCAAAAATTTGAGATTTCTTCAACTCTGATTTTTATGCAAAATAGACTGAGAAAAAGTATCTGGGTATCTCCTAGTTAGAAAAAAATTTCTATAATCCTTTGTAACCCCCTGTAACCCCTTGTCACCCCCTGTCACCCCTTGTAACCCCTTGTAACCGCTTGCAAACCCTTGTAACCCCCTGTAACCCCTTGTAACCCCCTGTATTCCCATGCCATAGATCGTGAAAATAAATGGTGGAAAAAAGAATTTTTGGCGCTTTATATAGCAAACAAGCCTTTCTGAACAACACAAACATCGCTTTCAAAAACCCACAAAATTGGCATTTTTGCAAACGGGTTAGTCCATGGTTTTGGTCAAAAATTGGAAATCTTGTGAACGTTTCGTTTTATGCAAAATACACCCAAAAAAAGTATTTGGTGACGTTTTCGTTAGAGAACAAGCCTTTCTAGAGAATATAAACATGGATTTAAAAAGAAGGCAAAATTGGCATTTTTGCAAAGGGGATAGTTCTTGATTTTGGTCAAAAAGTTGCAGTTTTTTCATGTTTTGTGTTTATCAAAAATGGATCGAGAAAAAGTGTTTGCTGACTTTCTAGATAAAAAAGAAGCCTTTAAAAACTATAAAAACAACTGTGTACGAAAAACGCAAAATTAGAATTTTTCCAAAGGGGTTAGTGCATCGTTTTGATCAAAAATTTGATATTTCTTCAACTTTGCTTTTGATGCAAAATAGACTAAGAAAAAGTATCTGGGAACGTTCTAGTTAGAAAAAAGTTTCTATAATCCTTTGTAACCCCCTGTAACCCCTTGTCACCCCCTGTCACCCCTTGTAACCCCTTGTAACCGCTTGCAAACCCTTGTAACCCCCTGTAACCCCTTTTAACCCCCTGTATTCCCATGTCATAGATCGTGAAAATAAATGGTGGAAAAAAGAATTTTTGGCGCTTTATCTAGGAAACAAGCCTTTCTGAACAGCACAAACATCGCTTTCAAAAACCCACAAAATTGGCATTTTTGCAAACGGGTTAGTCCATGGTTTGGGTCAAAAATTGCAAATTTTGTGAAGGTTTCGTTTTATGCAAAATACACCCAGAAAAAGTATTTGGTGACGTTGTCGTTAGAAAACAAGCCTTCCTAGAGAATATAAATATGGATTTAAAGAGAAGGCAAAATTGGCATTTTTGCAAAGGGGATAGTCCATGAATTTGGTCAAAAAGTTGAAGTTTTTTCATCTTTTGTGCTTATCAAAAATGGATCAGAAAAAGTTTTTGCTGACGTTCTAGATAAAAAAGAAGCCTTTAAAGACTATAAAAACAACTGTGTACGAAAAACGCAAAATTGGAATTTTTCCAAACGGGTTTGTCCATCGTTTTGATCAATAATTTGAGATTTCTCCAACTTTGATTTTTTTGCAAAATAAACTAAGAAAAAGTATCTGGGAACATTCTAGTTAGAAAAAAGTTTCTATAATCCATTGTAACCCCCTGTAACCCCTTGTCACCCCCTGTCACCCCTTGTTACCCCTTGTAACCCCCTGTAACCCATCGTAACCCCTTGTAACCCCCTGTAACCCCTTGTAACACCCTGTATACGCATGTGATAGATCGTGAAAATAAATTGTGAAAAAACGATTTTCGACGTTTGATATAGCAAACAAACCTTTCTGAACAACAAAAACATCGTTTTCAAAAACCCACAAAATTGGCATTTTTGGAAAGGGGATACTCCATGATTTTGGTCAAAAAGTTGAAGTTTTTTCATCTTTTGTGTTTATCAAAAATGCATCGAGAAAAAGTGTTTGCTGACGTTCTAGATAAAAAAGAAGCCTTTAAAGTCTATAAAAACAAGTGTGTACGAAAAACGCAAAATCAGAATTTTTCCAAAGAGGTTAGTCCATCGTTTTCACCAAAATTTGAGATTTCTTCAACTTGGATTTTTATGCAAAATAGACTAACAAAAAGTATCTGGGAACGTTCTAGTTAGAAAAAAGTTTCTATAATCCATTGCAACCCCCTGTAACCCACTGTCACCCCCTGTCATTTCTTGTAACCCCTAGTAACCCCTTGTAACCCGCTGTAACCCCCTGTAACCATCTGTAACCCCTTGAAACCCCCTTATTCCCATGTCATAGATCGTGAAACCAAATCGTGAAGAAACGATTTTCGACGTTTTATATAGCAAACAAGCCTTTCTGAGCAACAAAAACATCGCTTTCAAAAACCCACAAAATTGGCATTTTTGCAAAGGGGTTACTCCATGATTTTGGTCAAAAAGTTGAAGTTTTTTCATCTTTTGCGTTTATCAAAAATGGATCGAGAAAAAGTGTTGGCTGATGTTCTAAATAAAAAACAAGCGTTTAAAGACTATAAAAACAACTGTGTACGAAAAACGCAAAATCAGAATATTTCCAAAGGGGTTAGTCCATCGTTTTGATCAAAAATTTGAGATTTCTTCAACTTGGATTTTTATGCAAAATAGACTAAGGAAAAGTATCTGGGAACGTTCTAGTTAGAAAAAAGTTCTTATAATCCTTTGTAACCCCCTGTAACCCCTTGTCACCCCCTGTCATCCCTTGTAACCCCTTGTAACCTTCTGTAACCCCTTGTAACCCCTTGTAACCCCCTGTAACCCCTTGTAACCCCTTGTAACCCCTTGTAATCCCCCGTAACCCCCTGTAACCCCTTGTAACCCCCTGTATTTCCATGTCATAGATCGAGAAAATGAATCGTTTAAAAACTATTTCGCAGATTTTATAAACCAAACAAGCCTTGCTGAACATCAAAAACATCGGTTTCAAAAACGAACAAAATTGGCATTTTTGCAAAAGGGTTAGTCCATGGTTTTGGTCAAAAATTGGAAATTTTGTGAACGTTTCGTTTTATGCAAAATACACCCAGAAAAAGTATTTGGTGACGTTCTCGTTCGAAAACAAGCCTTTCTAGAGAATATAAACATGGATTTAAAAAGAAGGCAAAATTGGCATTTTTGCAAAGGGGATAGATAGTCCATGATTTTGGACAAAAAGTTGAAGTTTTTTCCTCTTTTGTGTTTATCAAAAATGGATCGAGAAAAAGTTTTTGCTGACGTTCTACATAAAAAAGAAGCCTTTAAACACTATAAAAACAACTGTGTTCGAAAAACGCAAAATTGGAATTTTTCCAAAGGGGTTAGTCCATCGTTTTGATCAAAAATTTGAGATCTCTCCAACTTTGACTTTTATGCAAAATAGACTAAGAAAAAGTATCTGGGAACGTTCTAGTTAGAAAAAAGTTCTTATAATCCTTTGTAATCCCCTGTAACCCCTTCTCGCCCCCTGTGATCCCTTGTAACCCCTTCTAACCTCCTGTAACCCCTTGTACCCCCTTGTAACTCCCTGTAACCCCTTGTAACCCCTTGTAACCCCGTTATTCCCATGTCATAGATCGTCAAAAAAAAACCGTGAAAAAACGATTTTCGACGTTTTATATAGCAAACAAACCTTTCTGAACAACAAAAACATCGCTTTCAAAAACCCACAAAATTAGCATTTTTGCAAAAGGGTTAGTCCATGGTTTTGGTAAAAAATTTGAAATTTTGTGAACGTTTCGTTTTATGCAAAATACACCCAAAAAAAGTATTTGGTGACGTTGTCGTTAGAAAACAGGCCTTTTTAGACAATATAAACATGAATTTAAGAAGAAAGCAAAATTGGCATTTTTGCAAAGGGCATAGTCCAAGATTTTGGTCAGAAAGTTGAAGTTTTTTTTAACTTTTGTGTTTATCAAAAATGAATCTAGAAAAAGTGTTTGCTGACGTTCTAGATAAAAAAGAAGCCTTTAAAGACTATAAAAACAACTGTGCACGAAAAACACAAAATTGGAATTTTTCCAAAGGGGTTAGTCCATCGTTTTGATCAAAAATTTGAGATTTCTTCAAATTTGATTTTTATGCAAAAAGGACTAACAGAAAGTATCTGGGAACGTTCTAGTTAAAAAAAAGTTGCTATAATCCTTTGTAACCCTCTGTAACCCCTTGTCACCCCCTGTCACCCCTTATAACCCCTTGTAAACCCCTGTAATCCCTTGTAACCCCTTGGAACCCACTGTAACCCCCTGTAGCGCCTTCTAACCCCTTGTAACCCCCTGTAACCCCCTGTAACCCCCTGTAACCCCTTGTAACCCCGTTATTCCCATGCCAAAGATCGTGAAAATAAATCGTGGAAAAACGATTTTCGACGTTTTATATAGCAAACAAGCCAATAGACTAAGAAAAAGTATCTGGGAACGTTCTAGTTAGAAAAAAGTTTCTATAATCCATTCTAACCTCCTGTAATCCTTTGTCACCCCCTGTCATCCCTTGTAACCCCTTGTAACCCCCTGTCACCCCTTGTAACCCCTTGTAACCCCTTGTAACCCCCTGTAACCTCCTGTAACCCCTTGAAACCCCCTGTATTCCCATGTCATAGATCGTGAAAATAAATCGTGAAGGAACGATTTTCGACGTTTTATATAGCAAACAAGCCTTTCTGAACCACAAAAACAAGGCTTTCAAAAACCCACAAAATTGGCATTTTTGCAAAGGGGTTAGTCTATGGTTTGGTCAAAAAGTTAAAGATTTTTCATCTTTTGTGTTTATCAAAAATGGATCGAGAAAAAGTGTTTTCTGACGTTTTAGATACAAAAAAAGCCTTTAAAGACTATAAAAACAACTGTGTACGAAAAACGCAAAATTAGAATTTTTCCAAAGGGGTTAGTCCATCGTTTTGATCAGAAATTTGAGATTTCTTCAACTTTCATTTTGATGCAAAATAGACTAAGAAAAAGTATCTGGGAACGTTCTAGTTAGAAAAAAGTTTTTATAATCCTTTGTAACCCCCTTTAACCCGTTGTCCTCCCCTGTGACCACTTGTAACCCCTTGTAACCAACCTGTAACCCCTTGTTACCCCTTGTAACCTCTGTAACCCCCTGTAACCCCTTGTAACCCGTTGTAACCCACTCTATTCCCACGTCATAGATCGTGAAAATAAATCGGGGAAAAACGATTTTCCACGTTTTAGATACTAAACAAGCTTTTCTGAACACAAAAACATCGCTTTCAAAAAGCCACTTTGCATTTTTGCAAAGGGGTTAGTCCATGGTTTTGGTCAAAAATTGGAAATTTCGCGAACGTTTCGTTTTAAGCAAAATACACCCAGAAAAAGTATTTGGTGACGTTCTCGTTAGAAAACAAGCCTTCCTAGAGAATATAAACATGGATTTAAAAAGAAGGCAAAATTGGCATTTTTGCAAAGGGGATAGTCCATGATTTTGGTCAAAAAGATGAAGTTTTTTCATCTTTTGTGTTTATCAAAAATGGATGAGAAAAAGTTTTTGCTGACGTTCTAGATAAAAAAGAAGCCTTTAAAGACTATAAAAACAACTGTGTACGAAAAACGCAAAATTGGAATTTTTCCAAAGGGATTAGTCTATCGTTTTGAGCAAAAATTTGAAATTTCTTTAACTTTGATTTTGATGCAAAAAGGACTAAGAAAAAGTATCTGGGAACGTTCTAGTTAGAGAAAAGTTTCTATAACCCTTTGTAACCCCCTGTAACCCCTTGTCACCCCCTGTCACCCCTTGTAACCCCTTGTAACCCCTTGTAACCCCTTGTACCAACCTGTAACCCCCTGTAACCCCTTGTAGCCCCTTGTAACCCCCTGTAACCCCCTGTAACCCCTTGTAACCCCTTGTAACCCCTTGTAACTCCCTGTAACCCCCCTTTAACCCCTTGTAACCCCGTTATTCCCATGCCAAAGATCGTGAAAATAAATCGTGGAAAAACGATTTTCCACGTTTTATATAGCAAACGAGCCTATCTGAACAACAAAAACATCGCTTTAAAAAACGCACAAAATTGGCATTTTTGAGAAGGCGTTAGTCCATGGTTTTGGTCAAAAATTGGAAATTTTTTTGAACGTTTCGTTTTATGCAAAATACACCCAAAAAAAGTATTTGGTGACGTTCTCGTTAGAAAAGAAGCCTTTCTAGACAATATAAACATGGATTTAAAAAGAAGGCAAAATTGGCATTTTTGCAAAGGGGATAGTCCATGATTTTAGTCAAAAAGTTGAAGTTTTTTCATCTTTTGTGTTGATCAAAAACAGATCGAGAAAAACTGTTTGCTGACGTTCTAGATAAAAAAGAAGCTTTTAAAGACTATAAAAACAACTGTGTACGAAAAACGCAAAAATTGGAATTTTCCAAAGGGGTTAGTCCATCGTTTTGATCAAAATTTTGACATTTCTTCAACTTTGATTGTTATGCAAAATAGACTAAGAAAAAGTATCTGGGAACGTTCTAGTTAGAAAAAAGTTTCTATAATCGATTGTAACCCCCTGTAACCCCTTGTCACCCCCTGTCACCCCTTGTAACCCCTTGTAACCTCTTGTAACCCCTTGTAACCACTTGTAACCCCTTGTAACCCCCTGTAACCCCTTGTAGCCCCTTTTAACCCCTTGTAACCCCTTCTAACCCCCTGTAACTCCCTCTCACCGCTTGTAACCGCGTTATTCCCATGCCAAAGATCGTGAAAATAAATCGTGAAAAAACGATTTTCCACGTTTTATATAGCAAACAAGCCTTTCTGAACAACAAAAACATTGGTTTCAAAAACGCACAAAATTGGCATTTTTGAGAAGGCGTTAGTCCATGGTTTTGGTCAAAAATTGGAAATTTTGTGAACGTTTCGTTTTATGCAAAATACACCCAAAAAAAGTATTTGGTGACGTTCTCGTTAGAAAACAATCCTTCCTAGAGAATATAAACATGGATTTAAAAAGAAGGCAAAATTGGTATTTTTGCAAAAGGGATAGTCCATGATTTTGGTCAAAAAGTTGAAGTTTTTTCATGTTTTGTGTTGATCAAAAACAGATCTAGAGAAACTGTTTGCTGACGTTCTAGATAAAAAAGAAGCTTTTAAAGACTATAAAAACAACTGTGTACGAAAAACGCAAAAATTGGAATTTTCCAAAGGGGTTAGTCCATCGTTTTGATCAAAATTTTGAGATTTCTTCAACTTTGATTGTTATGAAAAATAGACTAAGAAAAAGTATCTGGGAACGTTCTAGTTAGAAAAAAGTTTCTATAATCGATTGTAACCCCCGTAACCCCTTGTCACCCCCTGTCACCCCTTGTAACCCCTTGTAACCCCCTGTAACCCCTTGTAACCCCCTGTAACCCCTTTTAGCCCCTTTTAACCCCTTGTAACCCCCTGTAACCCCCTGTAACTCCCTCTCACTGCTTGTAACCCCGTTATTCCCATGCCAAAGATCGTGAAAATAAATCGTGGAAAGACGATTTTCGACATTTTATATAGCAAACAAGCCTTTCTGAACAACAAAAACATCGGTTTCAAAAACGCACAAAAATGGCATTTTTGCGAAGGAGTTAGTCCATGGTTTTGGTCAAAAATTGGAAATTTTGTGAAGGTTTCGTTTTATGTAAAATACACCCAGAAAAAGTATTTGGTGACGTTCTCGTTAGAAAAGAAGCCTTTCTAGACAATATAAACATGGATTTAAAAAGAAGGCAAAATTGGCATTTTTGCAACGGGGATAGTCCATGATGTAAGTAAAAAAGTTGAAGCTTTTTCATCGTTTGTGTTTGTCAAAAATGGATCGAGAAAAAGTGTTTGCTGACGGTCTACATAAAAAAGAAGCCTGTAAAGACTATAAAAACAACTGTGTACGAAAAACGCAAAATTAGAATTTTTCCAAAGGGGTTAGTCCATCGTTTTGATCATAAATTTGAGATTTGTTCAACTTTGATTGTTATGCTAAATAGACTAAGAAAAAGTATCTGGGAACGTTCTAGTTAGAAAAAGTTCTTATAATCCATTGTAACCCCCTGTAACCCCTTGTCACCCCCTGTCATCCCTTGTAACCCCTTGTAACCCCCTGTAACCCCTTGTAACCCCTTGTAACCCCTTGTAAGCCCTGCAAGCCCCTGTAACCCCTTGTAACCCCCTGAGCTCCAATGTGCTAGATCGTGAAAATAACTCCTGAAGAAACGATTTGCGACATTTTATATAGCAAACAAGCCTTTCTGAACAACAAAAACATCGCTTTCAAAAACCCACAAAATTGGCATTTTTGCAAAGGGGTTAGTCCATGGTTTTGGTCAAAAATTGGAAATTTTGTGAACGTTTCGTGTTATGCAAAATACACCCAGAAAAAGTATTTGGTGACGTTCTCGTTAGAAAAAAGCCTTTCAAGAGAATATAAACATGGATTTAAAAAGAAGGCAAAATTGGCATTTTTGCAAAGGGGATAGTCCATGATTTTGGACAAAAAGTTGAAGTTTTTTCATCTGTTGTGTTTTTTTAAAAAATGGATCGAGAAAAAGTTTTTGCTGACGTTCTACATAAAAAAGAAGCCTTTAAACACTATAAAAACAAATGTGTACGAAAAACGCAAAATTAGAATTTTTCCAAAGGGGTTAGTCCATCGTTTTGATCAAAAATTTGAGATCTCTCAGACTTTGATTTTGATGCAAAAAGGATTAAGAAAAAGTATCTGGGAACGTTCTAGTTAGAAAAAAGTTTCTATAATCCTTTGTAACCCCGTGTAACCCCTTGTCACCCCCTGTAACCCCTTGTAACTCCCTGTAACCCCCCTTTAACCCCTTGTAACCCCGTTATTCCCATGCCAAAGATCGTGAAAATAAATCAGGGAAAAACGATTTTCCACGTTTTATATAGCAAACGAGCCTATCTGAACAACAAAAACATCGCTATCAAAAACCCACAAAATTGGCATTTTTGAGAAGGCGTTAGTCCATGGTTTGGGTCAAAAATTGGAAATTTTTTGAACGTTTCGTTTTATGCAAAATACACCCAAAAAAAGTATTTGGTGACGTTCTCGTTAGAAAAGAAGCCTTTATAGACAATATAAACATGGATTTAAAAAGAAGGCAAAATTGGCATTTTTGCAAAGGGGATAGTCCATGATTTTAGTCAAAAAGTTGAAGTTTTTTCATGTTTTGTGTTGATCAAAAACAGATCGAGAAAAACTGTTTGCTGACGTTCTACATAAAAAAGAAGCTTTTAAAGACTATAAAAACAACTGTGTACGAAAAACGCAAAAATTGGAATTTTCCAAAGGGGTTAGTCCATCGTTTTGATCAAAAATTTGACATTTCTTCAACTTTGATTGTTATGCAAAATAGACTAAGAAAAAGTATCTGGGAACGTTATAGTTAGAAAAAAGTTTCTATAATCGATTGTAACCCCCTGTAACCCCTTGTCACCCCCTGTCACCCCTTGTAACCCCTTGTAACCCCTTGTAACCCCTTGTAACCCCCTGTAACCCCTTGTAGCCCCTTTTAACCCCTTGTAACCCCCTCTAACCCCCTGTAACTCCCTCTCACCGCTTGTAACCCCGTTATTCCCATGCCAAAGATCGTGAAAATAAATCGTGAAAAAACGATTTTCCACGTTTTATATAGCAAACAAGCCTTTCTGAACAACAAAAACATTGGTTTCAAAAACGCACAACATTGGCATTTTTGAGAAGGCGTTAGTCCATGGTTTTGGTCAAAAATTGGAAATTTTGTGAACGTTTCGTTTTATGCAAAATACACCCAAAAAAAGTATTTGGTGACGTTCTCGTTAGAAAACAAGGCTTCTTAGAGAATATAAACATGGATTTAAAAAGAAGGCAAAATTGGCATTTTTGCAAAGGAGATAGTCCAGGATTTTGCTCAAAAAGTTGAAGTTTTTTCATGTTTTGTGGTTATCAAAAATGGAGGACAAAAAGTCTTTGCTGACGTTCTAAATAAAAAAGAAGCCTTTAAAGACTATAAAAACAACTGTGTACGAAAAACGCAAAATTAGAATTTTTCAAAAGGGGTTAGTCCATCGTTTTGATCAAAAATTTGAGATTTCCTCAACTTTGATTTTGATGCAAAAAGGACTAAGAAAAAATATCTGGGAACGTTCTAGTTAGAAAAAAGTTTCTATAATCGATTGTAACCCCCGTAACCCCTTGTCACCCCCTGTCACCCCTTGTAACCCCTTGTAACCCCCTGTAACCCCTTGTAACCCCTTGTAACCCCTTGTAACCCCTTTTAACCCCTTGTAGCACCCTGTAACCCCTTGTAGCCCCTTGCAACCCCTTGTAACCCCCTGTAACCCCGTGTAACCCCCTGTAACCCCCTGTAACCCATTGTAACCCCGTTATTCCCATGCCAAAGATCGTGAAAATAAATCGTGGAAAAACGATTTTCCACGTTTTATATAGCCAACGAGCGTTTCGGATCAACAAAAACATCGGTTTCAAAAACGCACAAAAATGGCATTTTTGCAAAGGGGTCAGTCCATGGTTTTGGTCAAAAATTGGAAATTTTGTGACCGTTTCGTTTTATGCAAAATACACCCAAAAAAGTATTTGGTGACGTTGTCGTTAGAAAACGCCTTTCTAGACAATATAAAGATGAATTTAAAAAGAAGGCAAAATTGGCATTTTCGCAAAGGGGATAGTCCATGATTTTGGTCAGAAAGTTGAAGTTTTTTTATCTTTTGTGTTTATCAAAAATGGATCGAGAAAAAGTGTTTGCTGACGTTCTAGATAAAAAAGAAGCCTTTAAAGACTATAAAAACAACTTTGTACGAAAAACACAAAATTGGAATTTTTCCAAAGGGGTTAGCCCATCGTTTTTATCAAAAATTTGAGATTTCTTCAACTTTGATTTTTATGCAAAAAGGACTAAGAAAAAGTATCTGGGAACGTTGTAGTTAGAAAAAGGTTTCTATAATCCTTTGTAACCACCGGTAACCCCTTGTAACCCCCTGTAACCCCTTGTAACCCCTTGTAACCCCCTGTAGCCCCTTCTAAGCCCTTGTAACCCCCTGTAATCCCCGGTAACCCCTTGTAAGCCCGTTATTCCCATGCCAAAGATGGTGAAAATAAATCGTGGAAAAACGATTTTCCACGTTTTATATAGCAAACAAGCCTTTCTAAACAACAAAAAAATCGGTTTCAAAAACGGACAAATTTGGCATTTTTGACAAGGGGTTAGTCCATGGTTTTGGTCAAAAATTGGAAATTTTTTGAACGTTTCGTTTTATGCAAAATACACCCAAAAAAAGTATTTGGTGACGTTCTCGTTAGAAAACAAGCCTTCCTAGAGAATATAAACATGGATTTAAAAAGAAGGCAAAATTTGCATTTTTGCAAAGGGGATACTCCAGGATTTTGCTCAAAAAGTTGAAGTTTTTTCATGTTTTGTATTTATCAAAAATGGATGGGAAAAAGTTTTTGCTGACGTTCTAGATAAAAAAGAAGCCTTTAAAGACTATAAAAACAACTGTGTACGAAAAACGCAAAATTGGAATTTTTCCAAACGGGTTAGTCCATCGTTTTTATGAAAAATTTGAGATTTCTTCACCTTTGATTTTGATGCAAAAAGGACTAAGAAAAAATATCTGGGAACGTTGTAGTTAGAAAAAAGTTTCTATAATTATTTGTAACCCCCTGTAACCCCTTGTCACCCCCTGTCACCCCTTGTAACCCCTTGCAACCCCCTGTAACCCCTTGTAACCCCTTGTAACCCCCTGTAACACCCTGTAGCCCCTCCTAAGCCCTTGTAACCCCCTGTAACCCACTGTAACCCCCTGTAACCCCCTGTAACCCCTTGTAAGCCCGTTAGTCCCGTGCCAAAGATCGCGTAAATAGATCGTGGATAAACGATTTTCGACGTTTTATATAGGAAACAAGCCTTTCTGAACAACAAAAACATCGGTTTCAAAAATGCAAAAATTTGGCATTTTTGAGAAGGGGTTAGTCCATGGTTTTGGTCAAAAATTGGAAATTTTGTGACCGTTTCGTTTTATGCAAAATACACCCAGAAAAAGTGTTTGGTGACGTTCTCGTTAGAAAACAAGGCTTCTTAGAGAATATAAACATGGATTTAAAAAGAAGGCAAAATTGGCATTTTTGCAAAGGGGATAGTCCATGATTTTGGTCAGAAAGTTGAAGTTTTTTTATCTTTTGTGTTTATCAAAAATGGATCGAGAAAAAGTGTTTGCTGACGTTCTAGATAAAAAAGAAGCCTTTAAAGACTATAAAAACAACTTTGTACGAAAAACACAAAATTGGAATTTTTCCAAAGGGGTTAGCCCATCGTTTTTATCAAAAATTTGAGATTTCTTCAACTTTGATTTTTATGCAAAATCAGACTAAGAAAAAGTATCTGGGAACGTTCTAGTTAGAAAAAAGTTTCTATAATCCACTCTAACCTCCTGTAATTCCTTGTCAACCCGTGTCATCCCTTGTAACCCCTTGTAACCCCCTGTAACCCCTTGTAACCCCTTGTAACCCCCTGTAACCTCCTGTAACCCCGTGTAACCCCTGTATTCCCAGGTCATAGATCGTGAAAATAAATCGTGAAAGAACGATTTTCGACGTTTTATATAGCAAACAAGCCTTTCTGAACAACAAAAACATCGCTTTCAAAAACCCACAAAATTGGCATTTTTGCAAAGGGGTTAGTCCATGGTTTGGTCAAAAAGTTAAAGATTTTTCATCTTTTGTGTTTATCAAAAATGGATCGAGAAAAAGTGTTTCTGACGTTCTAGATACAAAGAAAGCCTTTAAAGACTATAAAAACAACTATGTACGAAAAACGCAAAATTAGAATTTTTCTAAAGAGGTTAGTCCATCGTTTTGATAAAAAATTTCAGATTTCTCCAACTTTGATTTTTTTGCAAAATACATTAAGAAAAAGTATCTGGGAACGTTCTAGTTAGAAAAAAGTTTCTATAATCGTTTGTAACCCTCTGTAACCCCTTTTCACCCCCTGTCACCCCTTGTAACCCCATGTAACCCCTTTTAACCCCTTGTAACCCCATGTAACCCCTTGTAACCCCTTGTAACCCCTTGTAACCCCTTGTAATCCCTTGTAACCCCCATTAACCCTTTGTAACCCCTTGTAACCCCTTGTAACCCCCCTGTAACCCCTTGTAAGCCCTTGCAACCCCTTGTAACCCCTTGTAACCCCCCTGTAACCCCTTATAACCCCTTGTAACCCCTTGTAACCCCTGTAACCCTTTGTAACCCCTTGTAACCCCATGTAACCCCTTGTAACCCCTTGTAACCCCTTGTAACCCCTTGTAACCCCTTGTAACCCCTTGTAACCCCATGTAACCCCTTGTAACCCCTTGTAACCCCCTGTAACCCCCTGTAACCCCCTGTAACCCCTTGTAACCCCATGTAACCCCTTTTAACCCCTAGTAACTTCTTGTAACCCCTTGTAACCCCATGTAACCCCTTGTAACCCCTTGTAACCCCTTGTAACCCCCCTGTAACCCCTTGTAACCCCTTGCAACCCTTTTTTTAACCCCTTTTAACCCCCCTGTAACCCCTTTTAACCCCTTTTAACCCCTTGTAACCCCTTGTAACCCCCTGTAACCCCTTGTAACCCCTTGTAACCCCTTGTAACCCCTTTTGTAACCCTTTTGTAACCCCTTGTAACCCCTTGTAACCCCATGTAACCCCTTGTAACCCCTTGTAACCCCTTGTACCCCCCTGTAACCCCTAGAAACCCCTTGTAACCCCATGTAACCCTTGTAACCCCTTGTAACTCCTTGTAACCGCCTGTAACCCCTTGTAACCCCCTGTAACCCCTTGTAACCCCATTTAACCCCTTGTAACCCCTTTTAACCCCATGAAACCCCTTGTAACCACTTGTAACCCCTTGCAACCCCCTGTAACCCCCTGGAACCCCTTGTAACCCCATGTAACCCCTTGTAACCCCTTGTAACCCCTTGTAACCCCATGTAACCCCTTGTAACCCCTTGTAACCCCTTATAACCCCTTGTAACCCCATGTAACCCCTTGTAACCCCTTGTAACCCCTTTTAACCCCCTGTAACCCCTTGTAACCTCATGTAACCCCTTGTAACCAATAGTAACCCCTTGTAAACCCTTGTAACCCCATGTAACCCCTTGTAACCCCTTGTAACCCCTTTTAACCCCTTGTAACCCCATGTAACCCTTTGGAACCCCTTGTAACCCCTTGTAACCTCCCTGTAAACCCTTGTAACCCCTTGTAAGCCGTTGCAACCCCTTGTAACCCCTTGTAACCCCCCTGTAACCCCTTGTAACCCCTTGCAACCCCTTGTAACCCCTTGTATCCCCCTGTAACCCCTTGTAACCCCTTGTAACCACATGTAACCCCTTGTAACCCTTTGTAACCCCTTGTAACCCCTTGTAACCCCATGTAACCCTTTTAACCCCTTGTAACCCCTTGTAACCCCTTGTACCCCCCTCTAACCCCTGGTAACCCCTTGTAACCCCCCTCTAACCTTTACTCCTTGTAACCCCTTGTAACAGCTTGTAACCCCTCTTAACCCCCTTTAACCCCTTCTAACCCCTTGTAACCCCTTGTAACCTCTGTAACCCCCAGTAACCCCTTTTAACCCGTTGTAACCCACTCTATTCCCATGTCATAGATCGTGATAATAAATCGTGGAAAAACGATTTTCCACGTTTTAGATACTAAACAAGCTTTTCTGAACACAAAAACATCGCTTTCAAACACCCACAAAATTGGCATTTTTGCAAAGGGGTTAGTCCATGGTTTTGGTCAAAAATTGGAAATTTCGTGAACGTTTCGTTTTATGCAAAATACACCCAGAAAAAGTATTTGGTGACGTTTTCGTTAGAAAACAGGCCTTCCTAGAGAATATAAACATGGATTTAAAAAGAAGGCAAAATTGGCATTTTTGCAAAGGGGATAGTCCATGATTTTGGTCAGAAAGTTGAAGTTTTTTCATGTTTTGTGTTTATCAAAAATGGATGTGAAAAAGTTTTTGCTGACGTTCTAGATAAAAAAGAAGTCTTTAAAGACTATAAAAACAACTGTGTACGAAAAACGCAAAATTGGAATTTTTCCAAAGGGGTTAGTCCATCGTTTTTATGAAAAATTTGAGATTTCTTCACCTTTGATTTTGATGCAAAAAGGACTAAGAAAAAGTATCTGGGAACGTTGTAGTTAGAAAAAAGTTTCTATAATTATTTGTAACCCCCTGTAACCCCTTGTCATCCCCTGTCACCCCTTGTAACCTCTTGCAACCCCCTGTAACCCCTTGTAACCCCTTGTAACCCCCTGTAACCCCCTGTAGCCCCTCCTAAGCCCTTATAACCCCCTGTAACCCACTGTAACCCCCTGTCACCCCCTGTAACCCCTTGTAAGCCCGTTATTCCGGTGCCAAAGATCGTGAAAATAGATCGTGGATAAACGATTTTCGACGTTTTATATAGGAAACAAGCCTTTCTGAACAACAAAAACATCGGTTTCAAAAATGCAAAAATTTGGCATTTTTGAGAAGGGGTTAGTCCATGGTTTTGGTCAAAAATTGGTAATTTTGTGACCGTTTCGTTTTATGCAAAATACACGCAAAAAAAGTATTTGGTGACGTTCTCGTTAGAAAACAAGCCTTTCTAGACAATATAAACATGGACTTAAAAAGAAGGCAAAATTGGCATTTTTGCATAGGGGATAGTCCATGATTTTGGTCAAAAAGTTGGAAGTTTTTTCATCTTTTGTGTTTATCAAAAATAGATCGAGAAAAAGTTTTTGCTGACGTTCTAGATAAAAAAGAAGCTATAAAAGACTATAAAAACAACTGTGTACGAAGAACGGAAAATTAGAATTTTTCCAAAGGGGTTAGTCCATCGTTTTGATCAAAATTTTGAGATTTCTTCAACTTTGATTTTTATGCAAAATAGACTAAGAAAAAGTATCTGGGAACGTTCTAGTTAGAAAAAAGTTTCTATAATCCTTTGTAACGCCCTTTAACCCGTTGTCACACCCTGTCACCACTTGTAACCACTTGTAACCCCCCTGTAACCCCTTGTAACCCCTTGTAACCCCTTGTAACCTCTGTAATCCCCTGTAACCCCTTGTAGCCCGTTGTAACCCACTCTATTCCCATGTCATAGATCGTGATAATAAATCGTGGAAAATCGTTTTTCCACGTTTTAGATACTAAAGAAGCTTTTCTGAACACAAAAACATCGCTTTCAAAAACCCACAAAATTGGCATTTTTGCAAAGGGGTAAGTCCATGCTTTTGGTCAAAAATTGGAAATTTCGTGAACGTTTCGTTTTATGCAAAATACACCCAGAAAAAGTATTTGGTGACGTTCTCGTTAGAAAACAAGCCTTCCTAGAGAATATAAACATGGATTTAAAAGGAAGGCAATATTGGCATTTTTGCAAAGGGGATAGTCCATGATTTTGGTCAGAAAGATGAAGTTTTTTCATGTTTTGTGTTTATCAAAAATGGATGGGAAAAAGTTTTTGCTGACGTTCTAGATAAAAAAGAAGTCTTTAAAGACTATAAAAACAACTGTGTACGAAAAACGCAAAATTGGAATTTTTCCAAAGGGGTTAGCCCATCGTTTTTATGAAAAATTTGAGATTTCTTCACCTTTAATTTTGATGCAAAAAGGACTAAGAAAAAGTATCTGGGAACGTTGTAGTTAGAAAAAAGTTTCTATAATTATTTGTAACCCCCTGTAAACCCTTGTCACCTCCTGTCATCCCTTGTAACCCCTTGCAACCCCCTGTAACCCCTTGTAACCCCTTGTAACCCCCTGTAACCCCCTGTAGCCCCTCCTAAGCCCTTATAACCCCCTGAAACCCACTGTAACCCCCTGTAACCCCCTGTAACCTCTTGTAAGCCCGTTATTCCCGTGCCAAAGATCGTGAAAATAGATCGTGGATAAACGATTTTCGATGTTTTATATAGGAAACAAGCCTTTCTGAACAACAAAAACATCGGTTTCAAAAATGCAAAAATTTGGCATTTTTGAGAAGGGGTTAGTCCATGGTTTTGGTCAAAAATTGGAAATTTTGTGACCGTTTCGTTTTCTGCAAAATACACCCAAAAAAAGTATTTGGTGACGTTCTCGTTAGAAAACAAACCTTTCTAGACAATATAAACATGGACTTAAAAAGAAGGCAAAATTGGCATTTTTGCAAAGGGGATAGTCCATGATTTTGGTCAAAAAGTTGGAAGTTTTTTCATCTTTTGTGTTTATCAAAAATAGATCGAGAAAAAGTTTTTGCTGACGTTCTGGATAAAAAAGAAGCCTTTAAAGACTATAAAAACAACTTTGTACGAAAAACACAAAATTGGAATTTTTCCAAAGGGGTTAGTCCATCGTTTTTATCAAAAATTTGAGATTTCTTCAACTCTGATTTTTATGCAAAATAGACTAAGAAAAAGTATCTGGGAACGTTCTAGTTAGAAATAAGTTTCTATAATCCACTCTAACCTCCTGTAATTCCTTGTCACCCCCTGTCATCCCTTGTAACCCCTTGTAACCCCCTGTAACCCCTTGTAACCCCTTGTAACCCCTTGTAACCCCCTGTAACCTCCTGTAACCCCGTGTAACCCCTGTATTCCCAGGTCATAGATCGTGAAAATAAATCGTGAAAGAACGATTCTTGACGTTTTATATAGCAAACAAGCCTTTCTGAACAACAAAAACATCGCTTTCAAAAACCCACAAAATTGGCATTTTTGCAAAGAGGTTAGTCCATGGTTTGGTCAAAAGTTAAAGATTTTTCATGTTGTGTGTTTATCAAAAATGGATCGAGAAAAAAGTGTTTTCTGACCTTCTAGATACAAAAAAAGCCTTTAAAGACTATAAAAACAACTTTGTACGAAAAACGCAAAATTAGAATTTTTCCAGAGGGGTTAGTCCATCGTTTTGATCAAAAATTTGAGATTTCTCCAACTTTGATTTTTTTGCAAAATAGACTAACAAAAAGTATCTGGGAACGTTCTAGTTAGAAAAAGGTTTCTATAATCCTTTGTAACCCTCTGTAACCCCTTGTCACCCCCTCTCACCCCTTTTAACCCCATGTAACTCCCTGTAACCCCTTGTAACCCCTTGAAACCCCTTGTAACCCCATGTAACCCCTTGTAACCCCTTGTAACCCTTTTTGTAACCGCCTGTAACCCCTGTAACCCCTGTAATCCCTTGTAACCCCATGTAACCCTTGTAACCCCCTTGTCACCCCTGTCACCCCTTTTAACCCCATGTAACCCCTGTATCCTTTTGTAACCCCTTTTGTAACCCCTTGTAACCCCTTCTAACCCCATGTAACCCCTTTTGTAACCCTTGTAACCCCTTGAAACCCCATGTAACCCTTTGTAACCCCTTGTAACCCCTTGTAACCCCCCTGTAATCCCTTGTAACCCCTTGCAACCCCTTGTAACCCCTTGTAACCCCCCTCTAACCCCTTGTAACCCCTTGTAACCCCTTGTAACCCCTTTCAACCCCTTGTAACCCCCTGTAACCCCTTGTAACCCCTTGTAACCCCCTGTAACCCCTTTTAACCCTTTGTAACCCCTTGTAACCCCTTGTAACCCCATGTAACCCCTTGTAACTCCTTGTAACCCCTTGTAACCCCTTGAAACCCCCCGGTAATCCCTTGTAACCCCTTGTAACCTCTTGTAACAGGTTGTAACCCCTTTTAACCCCCTGTAACCTCCTGTAACCCCTTGTAACCCCGTTATTCCCATGCCAAAGATCGTGAAAATAAATCGTGGAAAAACGATTTTCCACGTTTTATATAGCAAACAAGCGTTTCGGATCAACAAAAAGATCGGTTTCAAAAACGCACAGAAATGGCATTTTTGAAAAGGGGTCAGTCCATGGTTTTGGTCAAAAATTGGAAATTTGGTAAACGTTTCGGTTTATGCAAAATACACCCAGAAAAAGTATTTGGTGACTTTGTCGTTAGAAAACGCCTTTCCAGACAATATAAAGATGAATTTAAAAAGAAGGCAAAATTGGCATTTTTGCAAAGGGGATAGTCCATGATTTTGGTCAGAAAGTTGAAGTTTTTTTATCTTTTGTGTTTATCAAAAATGGATCGAGAAAAATTGTTTGCTGATTTTCTAGATAAAAAAGAAGCCTTTAAAGACTATAAAAACAAATTTGTACGAAAAACACAAAATTGGAATTTTTCCAAAGGGGTTAGTCGATCGTTTTTATGAAAAATTTGAGATTTCTTCACCTTTGATTTTGAAGCAAAAAGGACTAAGAAAAAGTATCTGGGAACGTTGTAGTTAGAAAAAGTTTCTATAATTATTTGTAACCTCCTGTAAGCCCTTGTCACCCCTGTCACCCCATGTAACCCCTTGCAACCCCTGTAACCCCTTGTAACCCCTTGTAACCCCTGTAACCCCTGTAGCCCCTCCTAAGCCCTTGTAACCCCCTGTAACCCACTGTAACCCCCTGTAACCCCCTGTAACCCCTTGTAAGCCCGTTATTCCCGTGCCAAAGATCGTGAAAATAAATCGTGGATAAACGATTTTCGACGTTTTATATAGGAAACAAGCCTTTCTGAACAACAAAAACATCGGTTTCAAAAATGCAAAAATTTGGCATTTTTGAGAAGGGGTTAGTCCATGGTTTTGGTCAAAAATTGGAAATTTTGTGACCGTTTCGTTTTATGCAAAATACACCCAAAAAAAGTATTTGGTGACGTTCTCGTTAGAAAACAAGCTTTTCTAGAGAATATAAACATGGACTTAAAAAGAAGACAAAATTTGCATTTTTGCAACGGGGATAGTCCAGGATTTTGCTCAAAAAGTTGAAGTTTTTTCATGTTTTGTATTTATCAAAAATGGATGGAAAAAGTTTTTGCTGACGTTCTAGATAAAAAAGAAGCCTTTAAAGACTATAAAAACAACTGTGTACGAAAAACGCAAAATTGGAATTTTTCCAAAGGGGTTAGTCGATCGTTTTTATGAAAAATTTGAGATTTCTTCACCTTTGATTTTGATGCAAAAAGGACTAAGAAAAAGTATCTGGGAACGTTGTAGTTAGAGAAAAGTTTCTATAATTATTTGTAACCCCCTGTAACCCCTTGTCATCCCCTGTCACCCCTTTTAACCCCTTGCAACCCCCTGTAACCCCTTGTAACCCCCTGTAACCCCCTGTAGCCCCTCCTAAGGCTTTGTAACCCCCTGTAACCCCCTGTAACCCCCTGTCACCCCATGTAACCCCTTGTAAGCTCGTTATTCCCGTGCCAAAGATCGTGAAAATAGATCGTGGATAAACGATTTTCGACGTTTTATATAGGAAACAAGCCTTTCTGAACAACAAAAACATCGGTTTCAAAAATGCAAAAATTTGGCATTTTTGAGAAGGGGTTAGTCCATGGTTTTGGTCAAAAATTGGAAATTTTGTGACCGTTTCGTTTTATGCAAAATACACCCAAAAAAAGTATTTGGTGACGTTCTCGTTAGAAAACAAACCTTTCTAGACAATATAAACATGGACTTAAAAAGAAGGCAAAATTTGCATTTTTGCAACGGGGATAGTCCAGGATTTTGCTCAAAAAGTTGAAGTTTTTTCATGTTTTGTATTTATCAAAAATGGATGGGAAAAAGTTTTTGCTGACGTTCTAGATAAAAAAGAAGCCTTTAAAGACTATAAAAACAACTGTGTACGAAAAACGCAAAACTGGAATTTTTCCAACTGGGTTAGTCCATCGTTTTTATGAAAAATTTGAGATTTCTTCACCTTTGATTTTGATGCAAAAAGGACTAAGAAAAAGTATCTGGGAACGTTGTAGTTAGAAAAAAGTTTCTATAATTATTTGTAACCCCCTGTAAACCCTTGTCACCCCCTGTCACCCCTTGTAACCCCTTGCAACCCCCTGTAACCCCTTGTAACCCCTTGTAACCCCCTGTAACCCCCTGTAGCCCCTCCTAAGCCCTTGTAACCCCCTGTAACCCACTGTAACCCCCTGTAACCCCCTGTAACCCCTTGTAAGCCCGTTATTCACGTGCCAGAGATCGTGAAAATAGATCGTGGATAAACGATTTTCGACGTTTTATATAGGAAACAAGCCTTTCTGAACAACAAAAACATCGGTTTCAAAAATGCAAAAATTTGGCATTTTTGAGAAGGGGTTAGTCCATGGTTTTTGTCAAAAATTGGTAATTTTGTGACCGTTTCGTTTTCTGCAAAATACACCCAAAAAAAGTATTTGGTGACGTTCTCGTTAGAAAACAAACCTTTCTAGACAATATAAACATGGACTTAAAAAGAAGGCAAAATTGGCATTTTTGCAAAGGGGATAGTCCATGATTTTGGTCAAAAAGTTGGAAGTTTTTTCATCTTTTGTGTTTATCAAAAATAGATCGAGAAAAAGTTTTTGCTGACGTTCTGGATAAAAAAGAAGCCTTTAAAGACTATAAAAACAACTTTGTACGAAAAACACAAAATTGGAATTTTTCCAAAGGGGTTAGTCCATCGTTTTTATCAAAAATTTGAGATTTCTTCAACTCTGATTTTTATGCAAAATAGACTAAGAAAAAGTATCTGGGAACGTTCTAGTTAGAAATAAGTTTCTATAATCCACTCTAACCTCCTGTAATTCCTTGTCACCCCCTGTCATCCCTTGTAACCCCTTGTAACCCCCTGTAACCCCTTGTAACCCCTTGTAACCCCTTGTAACCCCCTGTAACCTCCTGTAACCCCGTGTAACCCCTGTATTCCCAGGTCATAGATCGTGAAAATAAATCGTGAAAGAACGATTCTTGACGTTTTATATAGCAAACAAGCCTTTCTGAACAACAAAAACATCGCTTTCAAAAACCCACAAAATTGGCATTTTTGCAAAGAGGTTAGTCCATGGTTTGGTCAAAAAGTTAAAGATTTTTCATGTTGTGTGTTTATCAAAAATGGATCGAGAAAAAGTGTTTTCTGACCTTCTAGATACAAAAAAAGCCTTTAAAGACTATAAAAACAACTTTGTACGAAAAACGCAAAATTAGAATTTTTCCAGAGGGGTTAGTCCATCGTTTTGATCAAAAATTTGAGATTTCTCCAACTTTGATTTTTTTGCAAAATAGACTAACAAAAAGTATCTGGGAACGTTCTAGTTAGAAAAAGGTTTCTATAATCCTTTGTAACCCTCTGTAACCCCTTGTCACCCCCTCTCACCCCTTTTAACCCCATGTAACTCCCTGTAACCCCTTGTAACCCCTTGAAACCCCTTGTAACCCCATGTAACCCCTTGTAACCCCTTGTAACCCCTTGTAACCGCCTGTAACCCCCTGTAACCCCCTGTAATCCCTTGTAACCCCATGTAACCCCTTGTAACCCCTTGTCACCCCCTGTCACCCCTTTTAACCCCATGTAACCCCCTGTATCCCCTTGTAACCCCTTGTAACCCCTTGTAACCCCTTCTAACCCCATGTAACCCCTTGTAACCCCTTGTAACCCCTTGAAACCCCATGTAACCCTTTGTAACCCCTTGTAACCCCTTGTAACCCCCCTGTAATCCCTTGTAACCCCCTGCAACCGCTTGTAACCCCTTGTAACCCCCCTCTAACCCCTTGTAACCCCTTGTAACCCCTTGTAACCCCTTTTCAACCCCTTGTAACCCCCTGTAACCTCTTGTAACCCCTTGTAACCCCTGTAACCCTTTTAACCCTTTGTAACCCCTTGTAACCCCTTTTTGTAACCCCATGTAACCCCTTGTAACTCCTTGTAACCCCTTGTAACCCTTTTTGAAACCCCCGGTAATCCCTTTTGTAACCCCTTGTAACCTCTTGTAACAGGTTGTAACCCCTTTTAACCCCCTGTAACCTCCTGTAACCCCTTGTAACCCCGTTATTCCCATGCCAAAGATCGTGAAAATAAATCGTGGAAAAACGATTTTCCACGTTTTATATAGCAAACAAGCGTTTCGGATCAACAAAAAGATCGGTTTCAAAAACGCACAGAAATGGCATTTTTGAAAAGGGGTCAGTCCATGGTTTTGGTCAAAAATTGGAAATTTGGTAAACGTTTCGGTTTATGCAAAATACACCCAGAAAAAGTATTTGGTGACTTTGTCGTTAGAAAACGCCTTTCCAGACAATATAAAGATGAATTTAAAAAGAAGGCAAAATTGGCATTTTTGCAAAGGGGATAGTCCATGATTTTGGTCAGAAAGTTGAAGTTTTTTTATCTTTTGTGTTTATCAAAAATTGATCGAGAAAAAGTGTTTTCTGACGTTCTAGATACAAAAAAAGCCTTTAAAGACTATAAAAACAACTTTGTACGAAAAACGCAAAATTAGAATTTTTCCAAAGAGGTTAGTCCATCGTTTTGATAAAAAATTTGAGATTTCTCCAACTTTGATTTTTTTGCAAAATGGATTAAGAAAAAGTATCTGGGAACGTTCTAGTTAGAAAAAAGTTTCTAAAATCGTTTGTAACCCTCTGTATTCCCTTTTCACCCCCTGTCACCCCTTGTAACCCCAGGTAACCCCTTGTAACCCCTTGTAACCCCTTGAAACCCCTTGTAACCCCATGTAACCCCTAGTAACCCCTTGTATCCGCCTGTAACCCCCTGTAACCCCCTGTAACCCCTTGTAACCCCATGTAACCCCTTGTAACCCGTTTTAACCCCGTGTAACCCCTTGTATCCCCTTGTAACCCCTTGTAACCCTCTGTAACCCCTGTAACCCCTTGTAACCCCATGTAACCCCTTGTAACCCCTTGTAACCCCTTGTAACCCCTTGTAACCCCATGTAACCCCTTGTAACCCCTTGTAACCCCTTGTAACCCCTTGTAACCCCAGGTAACCCCTTGTAACCCCTTGTAACCCCTTTAACCCCTGTAACTCCCCTGTAACCCCTTGTAACCCCATGTAAACCCTTGTAACTTCTTGTAACCCCATGTAACCCCTTGTAACCCCTTGTAACCCCCTTTAACCTCCTGTAACCCCTTGTAACCCCATGTAACCCCTTTTAACCCCTAGTAACCCCTTGTAAACCCTTGTAAACCCATGTAACCCCTTGTAACCCCATGTAACCCTTTGTAACCCCTTGTAACCCCTTGTAACCCCCCTGTAACCTCTTTTGTAACCCCTTGCAACCCCTTGTAACCCCTTGTAACCCCCTGTAACCCCTTGTAACCCCTTGTGACCCCTTGTAACCCCTTGTAACCCCCTGTAACCCCTTGTAACCCCTTGTAACCCCATGTAACCCCTTGTAATCCCTTGTAACCCCTTGTAACCCCTTGTAACCCCATGTAACCCCTTGTAACCTCTTGTAACCCCTTGTAACCCCTTGAACCCCCCTGTAACCCCTAGAAACCCCTTGTAACCCCCTGTAACCCCTTGTAACCCCATGTAACCCGTTGTTACCCCTTTCAACCCCATGTAACCCCCGGTAACCCCCTGTAACCCCTTGTAACCCCATGTAACCCCTTGTAACCCCTTGTAACCCCATGTAACCCCTTGTAACCCCTTGTAACCCAATGTAACGTCTTGTAACCCCATGTAACCCCTTGTAATCCTTTGTAACCCCTTGTAACCCCTTGTAACCCCTTGTAACCCCTTGTAACCCCTTGTAACCCCTTGTAACCCCTTGAACCCCCCTGTAACCCCTAGTAACCCCTTGTAACCCCCTGTAACCCCTTGTAACCCCATGTAACCCCTTGTAACCCCTTTTAACCCCATGTAACCCCCGGTAACCCCCTGTAACCCCTTGTAACCCCATGTAACCCCTTGTAACCCCTTGTAACCCCCTTTAACCCCCTGTAACCCCCTGTAACCCCTTGTAACCCCATGTAAACCCTTGTAACTTCTTGTAACCCCATGTAACCCCTTGTAACCCCTTTTAACCCCTTGTAACTCCCTGTAACCCCCTGTAACCCCTTGTAACCCCATGTAACCCCTTGTAACTCCTGGTATTTCCTTGTAAACCCTTGTAACCCCATGTAACTCCTTGTAACCCCTTGTAACCCCTTGTAACCCCTTGTTACCCCATGTAACCCTTTGTAACCCCTTATAACCCCTTGTAACCCCCCTGTAACCCCTTGTAACCCCTTGTAACAGCTTGTAACCCCTTTTAACCCCCTGTAACCCCTTGTAACCCCATGTAACCTCTTGTAACCTCTTTAACCCCCTGTAACCCCTTGTAACCCGTTGTAACCCACTCTATTCCCATGTCATAGATCGTGATAATAAATCGTGGAAAAACGATTTTCCACGTTTTAGACACTAAAAAGCTTTTCTGAACACAAAAACATCGCTTTCAAAAACCCACAAAATTGGCATTTTTGCAAAGGGGTTAGTCCATGGTTTTGGTCCAAAATTGGAAATTTCGTGAACGTTTCGTTTTATGCAAAATACACCCAGAAAAAGTATTTTGTGACCCCTTGTAACCCGTTGTAACCCCTTGTAACCCCCTGTAACCCCCTGTAACCCCTTGTAACCCCATGTAACCCCTTATAACCCCTTGTAACCCCATGTAACCCCTTGTAACCCTTTGTAACCCCTTGCAACCCTTTGTAACCCCCTGTAACCCCTTAAAACCCCTTGTAACCCCTTGTAACCCCTTGTAATCCCCCTTTAACCCCTTTGTAACCCCTTGTAACCCCTTGTAACCCCTTGTAACCCCTTGTAACGCCTGTAACCCCTTGTAACCCCTTGTAACCCCTTGTAACCCCTTGTAACCCCTTGTAACCTCTGTAACCCCCTGTAACCCCTTGTAACCCGTTGTAACCCACTCTATTCCCATGTCATAGATCGTGATAATAAATCGTGGAAAAACGATTTTCCACGTTTTAGATACTAAACAAGCTTTTCTGAACACAAAAACATCGCTTTCAAAAACCCACAAAATTGGCATTTTTGCAAAGGGGTTAGTCCATGGTTTTGGTCAAAAATTGGAAATTTTGTGAACCTTTTGTTTTCTGCAAAATACACCCAGAAAAAGTATTTTGTGACGTTCTCGTTAGAAAACAAGCCTTCTTAGAGAATATAAACGTGGATTTAAAAAGAAGGGAAAATTTGCATTTTTGCAAAGGGGATAGTCCAGGATTTTGCTCAAAAAGTTGAAGTTTTTTCATGTTTTGTATTTATCAAAAATGGATGGGAAAAAGTTTTTGCTGACGTTCTAGATAAAAAAGAAGCCTTTAAAGACTATAAAAACAACTGTGTACGAAAAACGCAAAATTGGAATTTTTCCAAAGGGGTTAGTCCATCGTTTTTATGAAAAATTTGAGATTTCTTCACCTTTGATTTTGATGCAAAAAGGACTAAGAAAAAGTATCTGGGAACGTTGTAGTTAGAAAAAAGTTTCTATAATCGTTTGTTACCCTCTGTAACCCCTTTTCACCCCCTCTCACCCCTTGTAACCCCATGTAACCCCTTGTAACCCCTTGTAACCCCTTAAAACACCTTGTAACCCCTTGTAACGCCTTGTAACCCCTTGTAACCCCTTGTAACCCCATGTAACCCCTTGTAACCCGTTGTAACCCCCTGTAACCCCCTGTAACCCCCTGTAACCCCTTGTAACCCCATGTAACCCCATATAACGCCTTGTAACCCCTTGTAACCTCTTGTAACCCCATGTAACTCCTTGTAACCCCTTGTAACCCCTTGTAACCCCATGTACCCCCTTGTAACCCCTTGTATCCCCCTGTAACCCCCTGTAACCCCCTTTAACCCCTTGTAACCCCATGTAAACGCTTGTAACTTCTTGTAACCCCATGTAACCCCTTGTAACCCCTTGTAACCCCTTGTAACCCCCTGTACTCCCCTGTATCCCCTTGTAACCCCATGTATCCCCTTGTAACCCCTTGCAACCCCTTGTAACCCCTTGTAACCCCTTGTAACTCCTTGTAACCCCATGTAACCCTTTGTAACCCCTTGTAACCCATTGTAACCCCCCTGTAACCTCTTGTAACCCCTTGTAACCCCTTGCAACCCCTTGTAACCCCTTGTAACCTCCCTGTAACCCCTTGTAACCCCTTTTAACCCCTTGTAACCCCTCGTAACCCCCTGTAACCCCATGTAACCCCTTTAAACTCCTTGTAACCCCTTGTAACCCCTTGTACCCCCCTGTAACCCCTTGTAACCCCCCTGTAACCCCTTGTAACCCCTTGTAACCCCTTGTAACAGCTTGTAACCTCTTTTAACCCCTTGTAACCCCTTTTAACCCCTTGTAACCTCTTGTAACCTCTGTAAGCCCCTTTAACCCCTTGTAATCCGTTGTAACCCACTCTATTCCCATGTCATAGATCGTGATAATAAATCGTGGAAAAACGATTTTCCACGTTTTAGATACTAAACAAGCTTTTCTGAACACAAAAACATCGCTTTCAAAAACCCACAAAATTGGCATTTTTGCAAAGGGGTTAGTCCATGGTTTTGGTCAAAAATTGGAAATTTTGTGAACGTTTCGTTTTATGCAAAATACACCCAGAAAAAGTATTTGGTGACGTTCTCGTTAGAAAACAAGCCTTCCTAGAGAATATAAACATGGATTTAAAAAGAAGGCAAAATTGGCATTTTTGCAAAGGGGATAGTCCATGATTTTGCTCAAAAAGTTGAAGTTTTTTCATGTTTTGTGTTTATCAAAAATGGATGAGAAAAAGTTTTTGCTGACGTTCTAGATAAAAAAGAAGTCTTTAAAGACTATAAAAACAACTGTGTACGAAAAACGCAAAATTGGAATTTTTCCAAAGGGGTTAGTCCATCGTTTTGATCAAAAATTTGAGATTTCTTCACCTTTGATTTTGATGCAAAAAGGACTAAGAAAAAGTATCTGGGAACGTTGTAGTTAGAAAAAAGTTTCTATAATTATTTGTAACCCCCTGTAACCCCTTGTCACCCCCTGTCACCCCTTTTAACCCCTTGCAACCCCCTGTAACCCCTTGTAACTCCCTGTACCACCCTGTAGCCCCTCCTAAGCCCTTGTAACCCCCTGTAACCCACTGTAAGCCCCTGTAACCCCCTGTAACCCCTTGTAAGCCCGTTATTCCCGTGCCAAAGATCGTGAAAATAGATCGTGGATAAACGATTTTCGACGTTTTATATAGGAAACAAGCCTTTCTGAACAACAAAAACATCGGTTTCAAAAAGGCAAAAATTTGGCATTTTTTAAAAGGGGTTAGTCCATGGTTTTGGTCAAAAATTGGAAATTTTGTGACCGTTTCGTTTTATGCAAAATACACCCAGAAAAAGTATTTGGTGACGTTCTCGTTAGAAAACAAGGCTTCTTAGAGAATATAAACATGGATTTAAAAAGAAGTCAAAATTTGCATTTTTGCAAAAGGGGATAGTCCATGATTTTGGTCAGAAAGTTGAAGTTTTTTTATCTTTTGTGTTTATCAAAAATGGATCGAGAAAAAGTGTTTGCTGACGTTCTAGATAAAAAAGAAGCCTTTAAAGACTATAAAAACAACTTTGTACGAAAAACACAAAATTGGAATTTTTCCAAAGGGGTTAGTCCATCGTTTTTATCAAAAATTTTAGATTTCTTCAACTTTTATTTTTATGCAAAATAGACTAAGAAAAAGTATCTGGGAACGTTCTAGTTAGAAAAAAGTTTCTATAATCCACTCTAACCTCCTTTAATTCCTTGTCAACCCCTGTCATCCCTTGTAACCCCTTGTAACCCCCTGTAACCCCTTGTAACCCCTTGTAACCCCTTGTAACCCCCTGTAACCTCCTGTAACTCCGTGTAACCCCTGTATTCCCAGGTCACAGATCGTGAAAATAAATCGTGAAAGAACGATTCTCGACGTTTTATATAGCAAACAAGCCTTTCTGAACAACAAAAACATCGCTTTCAAAAACCCACAAAATTGGCATTTTTGCAAAGGGGTTAGTCCATGGTTTGGTCAAAAAGTTAAAGATTTTTCATGTTGTGTGTTTATCAAAAATGGATCGAGAAAAAGTGTTTTCTGACCTTCTAGATACAAAAAAAGCCTTTAAAGACTATAAAAACAACTTTGTACGAAAATCGCAAAATTAGAATTTTTCCAAAGAAGTTAGTCCATCGTTTTGATAAAAAATTTGAGATTTCTCCAACTTTGATTTTTTTGCAAAATAGATTAAGAAAAAGTATCTGGGAACGTTCTAGTTAGAAAAAAGTTTCTATAATCGTTTGTAACCCTCTGTAACCCCTTTTCACCCCCTGTCACCCCTTGTAACCCCATGTAACCCCTTGTAGCCCCTTGTAACCCCTTGAAACACCTTGTAACCCCTTGTATCCCCTTGTAACCCCTTGTAACCCCTTGTAACCCGATGTAACCCCTTGTAACCCGTTGTAACCCCCTGTAACCCCCTGTAACCCCCTGTAACCCCTTGTAACCCCATGTAAACCCTTGTAACTTCTTGTAACCTATTTTCACCCCCTGTAACCCCCTGTAACGCCTTGTAACCCCATGTAACCCCTTTTAACCCCTAGTAACCCCTTGTAAACCCTTGTAACACCATGTAACCCCTTGTAACCCCTTGTAACCCCTTGTAATCCCTTGTAACCCCATGTAACCCCTTGTAACCCCTTGTAACCCCTTTTGTAATAACCCCTTGCAAAACTTGTAACCCTTTAAACCCCTGTAACCCTTTTAACCCCTTCTAACCCTTTGTAACCCCTTGTAACCCCTTTGTAAAATTAACATTTTTTGTAACCTTTTTTAGTCTTTTTGGTTTTTGTAACCCCATGTAAAATTGGAAATTTTGTTAACGTTTCGTTTTATGCAAAATGTAACCCCGACAAAAAAGTATTTGTGACGTCCATAACCCTTGTTAGAAAAAAACCCCTTTCTAGACAATATAAACATGAATTTAAAAAGAAGGCAAAATTGGCATTTTTGCAAAGGGATAGTCCATCATTTTAGTCAAAAAGTTGAGGTTTTTTCATTTTTGTGTTTATCAAAAATACATCGAGAAAAAGTGTTTGCTGACGTTCTAGATAAAAAAAGAAGCCTTTAAAGACTATAAAACGACTGTTTATGGAAAACGCAAAATTAGAATTTTTCCAAAGGGGTTAGTCCATCGTTTTGGTCAAAAATTTGAGATTTCTACAAGTTTAAATTTTTATGCAAAATAGACCAAGAAAAAGTATCTGGGAAAGTTCTAGTTAGAAAAAACATTCTATAATCCTTTGTAACCCCTGTAACCTCTTGTAACCCCTGTCACCACTTGTAACCCCTGTAACCCCTGTCACCCCTTGTAACCCCTGTCACCCCTTGTAACCCTGGTAATCCCTTGTAACCCCCGGTATTAACATGTCATAGATCGTGAAAATAAATAGTGAAAAACGATTTTAGACGTTTTATATAGCAAACAAGCCTTTCTGAACAACGAAAACATCGGTTTCAAAACCCACAAAATGACATTTTTCCAAAGGGGTTAGTCCATGGTTTTGGTCAAAAATTGGAAATTTTGTTAACGTTTCGTTTTATGCAAAATACACCGACAAAAAGTATTTGGTGACGTTCTCGTTAGAAAACAAGCCTTTCTAGACAATATAAACATGGATTTAAAAAGAAGGCAAAACTGGCATTTTCGCAAAGGGATAGTCCATGATTTCGGTCAAAAGTTGAAGTTTTTTCATCTTTTTTGTTTATCAAAAATAGATCAAGAAAAAGTGTTTGCTGTCGTTCTAGATAAAAAGAAGCCTTTAAAGACTATAAAACCAACTGTTTATAAAAACGCAAAATTAGAATTTTTCCAAAGGGGGTTAGTCTATCGTTTTGGTCAAAAATTTGAGATTTCTTCAAGTTTAAATTTTTATGCAAAATAGACCAAGAAAAAGTATCTGGGAACGTTCTAGTTAGAAAAACATTCTATAATCCTTTGTAACCCCTCCCTGTAACACCCTGTCACCCCTTGTAACCCCTTGTAACCCAATGTAATCCCTTGTAACCCCTTGTATTCCCATGACATAGATCGTGAAAATAATTAGTGAAAAAACGATTTTTGACGTTTTATATAGCAAACAAGCCTTTCTGAACAACGAAAAAACATCGGTTTCAAAAACCCACAAAATTGACATTTTTCCAAAGGGGTTAGTCCATGGTTTTGGTCAAAAATTGGAAATTTTGTTAACGTTTCGTTTTATGCAAAATACACCGACAAAAAGTATTTGGTGACGTTCTCGTTAGAAAACAAGACTTTCTAGACAATATAAACATGAATTTAAAGAAGGCAAAATTGGCATTTTTGCAAAGGGGATAGTCCATGATTTTTGGTCAAAAAGTTGAAGTTTTTTCATCTTTTCTGTTTATCAAAAAAAAAAGACCGAGAAAAAGTGTTTGCTGACGTTCTAGATAAAAAAAAGAAGCCTTTAAAGACTATAAAACAACTGTTTATGAAAAACGCAAAATTAGAATGTTTCCAAAGGTGTTAGTCCATCGTTTTGGTCAAAAATTTAATATTTCTTCAACTTTGATTTTTGATGCAAAATAGTTCGAGAAAAAGTATCTGGTAACGTTCTAGTCAGAACAAAGTTTCTATAATACTTTGTAACCGACTGTAACCCCCTGTCACCCCTTGTAACCCCCTGTAACCCCTTGTAACCCACTGTAACCCCTTGTAACCTCTTGTAACAGCCTGTAACCCCTTGTAACCCCCTGTATTCCCATGTCATAGATCGTGAAAATAAATAGATAAAAAAGGATTTTTGACGTTTTATATAGCAAACAAGCCTTTCTGAACAACTAAAACATCGGTTTGAAAAACCCACAAAATTGACATTTTTCCAAAGGGGTTACTCCATGGTTTGGGTCAAAAATTGAAAATTTTGGTAACGTTTCCTTTTATGCAAAATACACCGACAAAAAGTATTTGGTGACGTTCTCGTTAGAAAACAAGCCTTTCTAGACAATATAAACATGAATTTAAAAAGAAGGCAAAATTGGCATTTTGCAAAAGAGGATAGTCCATGATTTTGGTCAAAAGTTGAAGTTTTTTCATCTTTTCTGTTTATCAAAAAAAGACCGAGAAAAAGTGTTTGCTGACGTTCTAGATAAAAAGAAGCCTTTAAAGACTATAAAACAACTGTTTATGAAAAACGCAAAATTAGAATTTTTCCAAAGGGGTTAGTCCATCGTTTTGGTCAAAAATTTAAGATTTGTTCAACTTTGATTTTTGATGTAAAATAGTTCAAGAAACAGTATCTGGGAACGTTCTAGTCAGAACAAAGTTTCTATAATCCTTTGTAACCGCCTGTAACCCCTCTCACCCCTTGTCACCCCTTGTAAAAATAACCCCCTGTCACCCTTTTTGTAACCCCTGTATTCCCATGTCATAGAGCGGAAATAGTCCGATTTTGAGGTTTTATTTTTTGTCGTTAGAAAAAAGCCTTTCTAGACAATATAAACATGAATTTAAAAAGAAGGCAAAATTGGCATTTTTGCAAAGGGGATAGTCCATGATTTTAGTCAAAAAGTTGAAGTTTTTTCATCTTTTGTGTTTATCAAAACAAGACCGAGAAAAAGTGTTTCCTGACGTTCTAGATAAAAAAGAAGCCTTTAAAGACTATAAAAACAACTGTTTATGAAAAACACAAAATTAGAATTTTTCCAAAGGGGTTAGTCCATCGTTTTGATCAAAAATTTGAGATTTCTACAACTTTGAATTTTTATGTAAAATAGACCAAGAAAAAGTATCTGGGAACGTTCTAGTTAGAAAAAACATTCTATAATCTTTTGTAACTCCCTGTAACACCCTGTCACCCCTTGTAACCCCCTGTAACCCCTTGTAACCCCCTGTCACCCCTTGTCACCCCTTGTAACCCCCTGTAACCCCTTGTAACCTCCTGTATTCCCATGTCATAGATCGTGAAAATAAATAGTGAAAAAACGATTTTTAACCTTTTATATAGCAAAACAGCCTTTCTGAACAACGAAAACATCGGTTTCAAAAACCCACAAAATTGACATTTTTCCAAAGGGGTTAGTCCATGGTTTTGGTCAAAAATTGGAAATTTTGTTAACGTTTCGTTTTATGCAAAATACACCGAGAAAAAGTATTTGGTGACGTTCTCGTTAGAAAACAAGCCTTTCTAGACAATATAAACATGGACTTAAAAAGAAGGCAAAATTGGCATTTTTCCAAAGGGGATAGTCCATGATTTTGGTCAAAAAGTTAAAGTTTTTTCATCTTTTGTGTTTATCAAAATAGATCGTGAAAAAGAGTTTGCTGACGTTCTAGATAAAAAAGAAGCGTTTAAAGACTAGAAAAACAACTGTTTATGAAAAACGTAAAATTAGAATTTTTTCAAAGGGGTTAGTCCATCGTTTTAGTCAAAAATTTGAGATTTCTTCAACTTTGATTTTTTATACAAAATAGACCAAGAAATAGTATCTGGGAATGTTCTAGTTAGAAAAAAGTTTCTATAATCCTTTGTAACCCCCTGTAACCCCTTGTGACCCCTTGTAAAACCCTGTAACCCCTTGTAACTCAATGTCACCCCTTGTAACCCCCTGAAACCCCTTAACCCCCTCTATTCCCATGTCATAGATCGTGAAAATAAATAGTGAAAAAACGATTTTTGACGTTTTATATAGCAACCAAGCCTTTCTGAACAACGAAAACATCGGTTTCAAAAACCCAAAAAATTCACATTTTTCCAAGGGGGTTAGTCCATGGTTTTGGTCAAAAATTGGAAATTTTGTTAACGTTTCGCTTTATCCAAAATACACCAACAAAAAGTATTTGGTGACGTTCTCGTTAGAAAACAAGCCTTTCTAGACAATATAAACATGGATTTAAAAAGAAGGCAAAATTGGCATTTTTGCAAAGGGGATAGTTCATGATTTTGGTCAAAAAGTTGAAGTTTTTTCATCTTTTGTGTTTATCAAAAATACATCGAGAAAAAGTGTTTGCTAACGTTCTAGATAAAAAAGAAGCCTTTAAAGACTATAAAAACAACTGTTTATGAAAAACGCAAAATTAGAATTTTTCCAAAGGGGTTAGTCCATCGTTTTGATCAAAAATTTGAGATTTCTACAACTTTGAATTTTTATGCAAAATAGACCAAGAAAAAGTATCTGGGAACGTTCTAGTTAAAAAAAAGATTCTATAATCCTTAAAAACCCCCTGTCACCCCTTGTAACCCCCTGTCACCCCTTGTAACCCCTTGAAACCCCCTGTAACCCCTTGTAACCCCCTGTATTCCCATGTCATAGAGCGTGAAAAGAAATAGTGAAAAACGATTTTTGACGTTTTATATAGCAAACAAGTCTTTCTGAACAACGAAAACATCGGTTTCAAAAACCCACAAAATTCACATTTTTCCAAGGGGGTTAGTCCATGGTTCTGGTCAAAAATTGGAAATTTTGTTAACGTTTCGTTTTATGCAAAATACACCGACAAAAAGTATTTGGTGACGTTCTCGTTAGAAAACAAGCCTTTCTAGACAATATAAACATGGATTTAAAAAGAAGGCAAAATTGGCACTTTTCCAAAGCGGATAGTTCATGATTTTGGTCAAAAACTTAAAGTTTTTTCATCTTTTGGGTTTATCAAAAATACATCGAGAAAAAGTGTTTGCTGACGTTCTAGATAAAAAAGAAGCCTTTAAAGACTATGAAAACAACTGTTTATGAAAAACGAAAAATTAGAATTTTTCCAAAGGGGTTAGTCCATCGTTTTGGTCAAAAATTTGACATTTCTTCAACTTTGATTTTTTATGCAAAATAGACCAAGAAAAAGTATCTGGGAACGTTCTAGTTAGAAAAAAAGTTTCTATAATCCTTTGTAAGCCCCTGTAACCCCATGTCACCCCCTGTCACCCCTTGTAACCCCCTGTCACCCCTTGTAACCCCCTGTAACCCCTTGTAACCCCTTGTAAACCCCTGTCACCCCTTGTAACCCCTTGTAACCCCCTGTATTCCCATGTCATAGATCGTGAAAATAAATAGTTAAAAACGGTTTTTGACCTTTTATATAGCAAACAAGCCTTTCTGCACAACGAAAGCATCGGTTTCAAAAACCCACAAAATTGACATTTTTCCAAAGGGGTTAGTGCATGGTTTTGGTCAAAAATTGGAAATTTTGTTAACGTTTCGTTTTATGCAAAATACACCGACAAAAAGTATTTGGTGACGTTCTCGTTAGCAAAAAAGCCTTTCTAAACAATATAAACATGGATTTAAAAACAAGGAAAAATTGGCATTTTTGCAAAGGGGATAGTCCATGATTTTGGTCAAAAAGTTGAAGTTTTTTCATCTTTTGTGTTTATCAAAAATAGATCGAGAAAAAGTGTTTTCTTACCTTCTAGATAAAAAAGAAGCCTTTAAAGACTATAAAAACAACTGTTTATGAAAAACGCAAAATTAGAATTTTTCCAAAGGGGTTAGTCCATCGTTTTGGTCAAAAATTTGAGATTTCTTCAACTTTGATTTTTTATGCCAAATAGACCAAGAAAAAGGATCTGGGAATGTTCTAGTTAGAAAAAAGTTTCTATAATCCTTTGTAACCCCCTGTAACCCCTTGTCACCCCCTGTCACCCCTTGTAACCCCCTGTAACCTCTTGTAACCCCTTGTAACCCCCTGTCACCCCTTGTAACCCCCTGTAACCCCCTGTATTCCCATGTCATAGATCGTGAAAATAAATAGTTAAAAACGGTTTTTGACCTTTTATATAGCAAACAAGCCTTTCTGAGCAACGAAAGCATCGGTTTCAAAAACCGACAAAATTGACATTTTTCCAAAGGGGTTAGTGCATGGTTTTTGTGAAAAATTTGAAATTTTGTTAACGTTTCGTTTTATGCAAAATACACCGACAAAAAGTATTTGGTGACGTTCTCGTTAGCAAAAAAGCCTTTCTAAACAATATAAACATGGATTTAAAAACAAGGAAAAATTGGCATTTTTGCAAAGGGGATAGTCCATGATTTTGGTCAAAAAGTTGAAGTTTTTTCATCTTTTGTGTTTATCAAAAATAGATCGAGAAAAAGTGTTTTCTTACCTTCTAGATAAAAAAGAAGCCTTTAAAGACTATAAAAACAACTGTTTATGAAAAACGCAAAATTTTCTAAATTTTTTCTAAAGGGGTTAGTCCATCGTTTTGGTCAAAAAATTTGACATTTCTTCAACTTTGATTTTTTATGCAAAATAGACCAAGAAAAAGTATCTGGGAACGTTCTAGTAAGAAAAAGTTTCTATAATCCTTTGTAACCCCCTGTAACCCTTTGTCACCCCCTGTCACCCCTTGTAACCCCCTGTAACCCCTTGTAACCCCCTGTAACCCCTGGTAACCCCCGGTATTCCCATGTCATAGATCGTGAAATTAAATAGTGAAAAACGATTTTTGACGTTTCATATAGCAAACAAGCCTGTCTGAACAACGAAAAGATCGGTTTCTAAAACCCACAAAATTGACATTTTTCCAAAGGGGTTACTCCATTTTTTGGTGAAAAATTTGAAATTTTTTTTAACGTTTCGTTTTATGCAAAATACACCCAGAAAAAGTACTGGGTGACGTTCTCGTTAGAAAACAAGCCTTTCTACACAATATAAACATGGATTTAAAAAGAAGGCAAAATTGGCATTTTTCAAAAGGGTAACAGGGTAACAAGGTAACAGGGTAACAGGGTTTTAAGGTAACAGGGTAACAAGGGAACAGGGTAACAGGGTAACAAGGTAATAGGATAACAAGGTAACAGGGTAACAAGGTAACATAGCAACAAGGTACCAAGCAAAAAAGGGAAGGTATAAATTGTGCAAGTAAAGTCGGTACAATATATGTCCCTATATATCAAGTACCTGTTCAAGTATGTAGCGCAGTTAACGAAAGGAAGGCCCGACCACACGAAGACATAAAAATGACGTAACAAGGACATAAGCCCATAGCGACGCCACGAAGAAAAGCCCGCGGTGCCCCGAAGAAAACAGTACGATGAAACGAGGGATGTGACGACTCAAAGACATGGAACCGACGCCATGAAGACAACAGACAATGACTTGAAGAACAATTTTCGAAGCGAAGAAGTGTTTCCAAGGCCACAAAATCTGAGTATCTATTTTTTCCCGACCTTACGCCATACAAATGTGACTGCTATACGATTATGCGTCAAAAATGTTTCCACTCTTGTCTTGGTATGTTTCCTGATATTAAGAAGGTAAAAACAAGTACAGAATAATTTTTTTCAATAGTCTTGAAATCTGTTCACCCACGTGAGACTGAAAAGTTCTTTGTTTTAAAGTGTCCGGGCGTTCCAGATTGAATTGGAATTTGCAAAGTGTTGGTTTTTAAGGAGAGGGTAAAACCGGGGAACCCAGAGAGAAACCTCTTGGAGCAAGGGAACGAGCCAACAACAAACCCAGCCCGCGTATGGCGTCAACACTGGGATTTGAACCCGAGCCACAAGTCACTGGTGGGAGGTGAATGATCTCACCACCGACACCACCCATGCTCACTATGGTCTTAACTATTTCAGAATCGTGGATTGTACTTACATAGTGGTTAATGAAGTCCAGGTAGTGTCGAGGTGTGATAGCCATCACTCGACCTCCTTGTTTGGCTAAGCGCTCCTTGGCTTGGTGTAGCGTTTGATGAACGTACAAAAACGTGTTGATGACAGTTTCTCTGTGAGTGGGTGACATTGGAAGGTCTTCATACACTTTGGGTAAGTAGTCTGGAGGAGTGTACTGTGTGAAAAAGCAAAAAGAGAATAACATACAGTTGTCATCAAACCAGATAGTACACAACCCTATACGTATCCAAAAAGGCCCTTTTATTAATATAATTCTACGATGATCACTTCAATTGCGAGCTCAAGCGACTACGACGGCGACGGCTAATAAAAACTTTGATTTCAATGCGGGAGGTCGTGGGTTCAATCCTTGGGACTGGACCAATACTCTGAGAGCTCCACAATAACTGAGCAATGAAGGTACTGCCATCGCGTGGGTCTGATAACCACAAAAAATGGAGGTCCCATCTCTAGTAGGAGATGTACAATTTGTGTCCTCAGTTAGTACTTTCGTGTTCAGATAAAGCGCTTTTTTAATAACTAACAACAGCAACAACAACAACAATTCTGCACATGCATCAAACTTTTGGCCACATTTCTGCAGGACTACGGCGTAAAATTTTCCATTGACCCATTCGCCCCTGAACTGCCTGTGCAGATCCTCGTCCCTTCTACCACTTGTGACGTAATCACTTTTAGCAGTCGAGGACTCCAGGATCGCGACTACCGTTTTTAATGATGGTTTCATTAGATATTTTTTGCCATATCTTTGTTCTTCGGAATATCTTGTACTTACATTGGATTTTTCCAAGTACTAGTGATCTTCTTGCCAACTTGATACAGCACACCAGTGGACCAAGCGCCAAACCAATTGAGAACAAAATCATCTGAAATGACAACAATTTTCAATGGCAGCCTGAAGATAAACCAGGGAAGATGGCCTCTCAACATGAATGAAAAAGAATGGTGATGGATGAATATACGACATGGGTGCAAAGATATTGAGTTAGCTTAATCAACTGGCAATTATAATGTTCGTCTTGGCCCTCTAATCCGCTTTCTACCAAGAACACATTTGAATGGTCACACAACAGGACTAAGAGGGACAGTTAAAAAGACAACATACCATAAATTCATAGACATAACACCACTCAGAGGCTCATTTAGTGTGTGCTGCGTGACGGTTTACTCTGACTGTTCGGGGAGGTCTATCCCCATCTCGCTCATCACAATAAAGTTATGAGAGAATCTCATTCAAGACAGAAATAGCAGTCATACAAAAGTACCCTAAGACTAACAAAACCCTGACATGGGAATACAGGGGGTTACAAGCGGTTACAGGGGTTTACAAGGGGTTACAAGGGGTGACAGGGGGTTACAACGGGTTACAAGCGGTTACAGGGGGTTACAAGGGGTGACAGGGGGTGACAAGGGGTTACCGGGGGTTACAAAGGATTATAGAAACTTTTTTCTAACTAGAACGTTCCCAGGTACTTTTTCTTGGTCTATTTTGCATAAAAAATCAAAGTTGAAGAAATCTCAAATTTTTGACCAAAACGATGGACTAACCCCTTTGGAAAAATGTCAATTTTGTCGCTTTTTGAAACCAATGTTTTCGTTGTCCAGAAAGGCTTGTTTGCTATATAAAACGTAAAAAATCGTTTAACACTATTTATTTTCACGATCTATGACATGGGAATACGGGGGATTACAAGGGGTTACAAGGGGTGACAGGGGTTACAAGAGGTTGCAAGGGGTTAGAGGGGGTTACAAGGGGTGACAGGGGGTTAAAAGGGGTTACAGGGGGTTACAAGGGGTGACAGGGGGATACAGGGGGTTACAAAGGATTATAGAAACTTTTTTCTAACTAGAACGTTCCCAGATACTTTTTCTTGCTCTATTTAGTATAAAAAATCAAAGTTGAAGAAATCTCAAATTTTTTGAGCAAAACGATGGACTAACGCCTTTGGAAAAATTCTAATTTTGCCTTTTTCATAAACAGTTGTTTTTATAGTCTTTAAAGCCTTCTTTTTTATCTAGAACGTCAGCAAACACTTTTTTTTTTATCTATTTTTAATAAACACAAAAGATGAAAAAACTTCAACTTTTTGACCAAAATCAGGAACTATCCCCTTTGCAAAAATGCCAATTTTGCTTTCTTTTTAAATCCATGTTTTACTTTTTCTCGGTGTATTTTGCATAAAACGAAACGTTAAGAACATTTTCAATTTTTGACCAAAACCATGGACTAACCCCTTTGGAAAAATGTCACTTTCGTCGGTTTTTGAAACCGATGTTTTCGTTGTTCAGAAAGCCTTTTTTGCTATATAAAAGGTCAAAAATCGTTTTTCACTATTTATTTTCACGATCTATGACATGGGAATACACGGGGTTACAAGCGGTTACAGGGGGTTACAAGGGGTTACAAGGGGTGACAGGGGGTTACAAGGGGTTACAAGAGGTTACAGGGGGTTACAAGGGGTGACAGGGGGTGACAAAAGGTTACAGGGGTTACAAAGGATTATAGAAACTTTTTTCTAACTAGAACGTTCCCAGATACTTTTTCTTGCTCTATTTTGCATAAAAAATGAAAGTTGAAGAAATCTCAAATTTTTGACCTAAACGATGGATTAACCCCTTTGGAAAAATTCTAATTTTGCGTTTTTCACAAACAGTTGTTTTTATAGTCTTTAAAGGCTTCTTTTTTATCTAGAACGTCAGCAAAGAGTTTTTCTCGATCTATTTTTGATAAACACTTCAACTTTTTGACCAAAATCATGGACTATCCCCTTTGCGAAAATGCCAATTTTGCCTTCTTTTTAAATCCATGTTTATATTCTCTAGAAAGGCTTGTTTTCTAACGAGAACGTCACCAAATACTTTTTCGCGCTGTATTTTTGCATAAAACGAAACGTTAACAAAATTTCCAATTTTTGACCAAAACCATGGACTAACCCCTTTGGAAAAATGTCAATTTTGTGGCTTTTTGAAACCGATGTTCTCGTTGTTCAGAGAGCCTTTTATGCTATATAAAAGGTCAAAAATCGTTTTTCACTATTTATTTTCACGATCTATGACATGGGAATACAGGGGGTTACAAGGGGTTACAAGGGGTGACAGGGGTTACAAGAGGTTACAAGGGGTTAGAGGGGGTTACAAGGGGTGACAGGGGGTTACAAGGGGTTACAAGGGGTTACAGGGGGTGACAGGGGGTTACAAGGGGTTACAGGGGGTTACAAGGGGTGACAGGGGGTTACAGGGGGTTACAAAGGATTATAGAAACTTTTTTCTAACTAGAACGTTCCCAGATACTTTTTCTTGGTCTATTTTGTATAAAAAATCAAAGTTGAAGAAATGTCAAATTTTTTGACCAAAACGATGGAAAATTCTAATTTTGCGTTTTTCATAAACAGTTGTTTTTATAGTCTTTAAAGGCTTCTTTTTTATCTAGAACGTCAGCAAACACTTTTTTTCGATCTATTTTTGATAAACACAAAACATGAAAAAACTTCAACTTTTTGACCAAAATCATGGACAAGGCTTGCTTGCTTGACAAGAGGTTACAGGGGTTACAAAGGATTATAGAAACTTTTTTCTAACTAGAACGTTGCCAGATACTTTTTCTTGCTCTATTTTGCATAAAAAATCAAAGTTGAAGAAATCTCAAATTTTTGACCTAAACGATGGACTAACCCCTTTGGAAAAATTCTAATTTTGCGTTTTTCACAAACAGTTGTTTTTATAGTCTTTAAAGGCTTCTTTTTTATCTAGAACGTCAGCAAAGAGTTTTTCTCGATCTATTTTTGATAAACACAAAAGATGAAAAATCTTCAACTTTTTGACCAAAATCATGGACTATCCCCTTTGCGAAAATGCCAATTTTGCCTTCTTTTTAAATCCATGTTTATATTGTCTAGAAAGGCTTGTTTTCTAACGAGAACGTCACCAAATACTTTTTCGCGCTGTATTTTTGCATAAAACGAAACGTTAACAAAATTTCCAATTTTTGACCAAAACCATGGACTAACCCCTTTGGAAAAATGTCAATTTTGTGGCTTTTTGAAACCGATGTTTTCGTTGTTCAGAGAGCCTTTTTTGCTATATAAAAGGTCAAAAATCGTTTTTCACTATTTATTTTCACGATCTATGACATGGGAATACAGGGGGTTACAAGGGGTTACAAGGGGTGACAGGGGTTACAAGAGGTTACAAGGGGTTAGAGGGGGTTACAAGGGGTCACAGGGGGTTACAAGGGGTTACAAGGGGTTACAGGGGGTGACAGGGGGTTACAAGGGGTTACAGGGGGTTACAAGGGGTGACAGGGGGTTACAGGGGGTTACAAAGGATTATAGAAACTTTTTTCTAACTAGAACGTTCCCAGATACTTTTTCTTGGTCTATTTTGTATAAAAAATCAAAGTTGAAGAAATGTCAAATTTTTTGACCAAAACGATGGAAAATTCTAGTTTTGCGTTTTTCATAAACAGTTGTTTTTATAGTCTCTAAAGGCTTCTCTTTTATCTAGAACGTCAGCAAACACTTTTTTTCGATCTATTTTTGATAAACACAAAACATGAAAAAACTTCAACTTTTTGACCAAAATCATGGACAAGGCTTGCTTGCTTGACAAGAGGTTACAGGGGTTACAAAGGATTATAGAAACTTTTTTCTAACTAGAACGTTGCCAGATACTTTTTCTTGCTCTATTTTGCATAAAAAATCAAAGTTGAAGAAATCTCAAATTTTTGACCTAAACGATGGACTAACCCCTTTGGAAAAATTCTAATTTTGCGTTTTTCACAAACAGTTGTTTTTATAGTCTTTAAAGGCTTCTTTTTTATCTAGAACGTCAGCAAAGAGTTTTTCTCGATCTATTTTTGATAAACACAAAAGATGAAAAATCTTCAACTTTTTGACCAAAATCATGGACTATCCCCTTTGCGAAAATGCCAATTTTGCCTTCTTTTTAAATCCATGTTTATATTCTCTAGAAACGCTTGTTTTCTAACGAGAACGTCACCAAATACTTTTTGTCGGTGTATTTTGCATAAAACGAAACGTTAACAAAATTTCAAATTTTTGACCAAAACCATGGACTAACCCCTTTGGAAAAATGTCAATTTTGTGGGTTTTTGAAACCGATGTTTTCCTTGTTCACAAAGGCTTGTTTGCTATATAAAACGTAAAAAATCGTTTTTCACTATTTATTTTAACGATCTATGACATGGGAATACAAGGGGTTACAAGGGGTTACAAGGGGTTACAAGGGGTGACAGGGGTTACAAGAGGTTACAAGGGGTTACAGGGGGTTACAAGGGGTGACAGGGGGTTACAAAGGGTTACAGGGGGTTACAAGGGGTTACAGGGGGTGAAAGGGGGTGACAGGGGGTTACAAAGGATTATAGAAACTTTTTTCTAACTAGAACGTTCCCAGATACTTTTTCGTGGTCTATTTTGTATAAAAAATCAAAGTTGAAGAAATGTCAAATTTTTGACCAAAACGATGGACTAACCCCTTTGGAAAAATTCTAACTTTGCGTTTTTCATAAACAATTGTTTTTATAGTCTTTAAAGGCTTCTTTTTTATCTAGAACGTCAGCAAACACTTTTTTTCGATCTATTTTTGATAAACACAAAAGATGAAAAAACTTCAACTTTTTGACCAAAATCATGGACTATCCCCTTTGCAAAAATGCCAATTTTGCCTTCTTTTTAAATCCATGTTTATATTGTCTAAAAAGGGTTCTTTTCTAACGAGAACGTCACCAAATACCTTTTTTCGGTGTATTTTTGCATAAAACGAAACGTTAACAAAATTTCAAATTTTTGACCAAAACCATGGACTAACCCCTTTGGAAAAATGTCAATTTTGTGGCTTTTTGAAACCGATGTTTCCGTTGTTCAGAGAGCCTTTTTTGCTATATAAAAGGTCAAAAATCGTTTTTCACTATTTATTTTCACGATCTATGACATGGGAATACAGGGGGTTACAAGCGGTTACAGGGGGTTACAAGGGGTTACAAGGGGTGACAGGGGGTTACAACGGGTTACAAGAGGTTACAGGGGGTTACAAGGGGTGACAGGGGGTGACAAGAGGTTACAGGGGTTACAAAGGATTATAGAAACTTTTTTCTAACTAGAACGTTCCCAGATACTCTTACTTGCTCTATTTTGCATAAAAAATGAAAGTTGAAGAAATCTCAAATTTTTGACCTAAACGATGGATTAACCCCTTTGGAAAAATTCTAATTTTGCGTTTCTTCACATACAGTTGTTTTTATAGTCTTTAAAGGCTTCTTTTTTATCTAGAACGTCAGCAAAGAGTTTTTTTCGATCTATTTTTGATAAACACTTCAACTTTTTGACCAAAATCATGGACTATCCCCTTTGCGAAAATGCCAATTTTGCCTTCTTTTTAAATCCATGTTTATATTCTCTAGAAAGGCTTGTTTTCTAACGAGAACGTCACCAAATACTTTTTCTCGGTGTATTTTTGCATAAAACGAAACGTTAACAAAATTTCAAATTTTTGACCAAAACCATGGACTAACCCCTTTGGAAAAATGTCAATTTTGTGGCTTTTTGAAACCGATGTTTTCGTTGTTCAGAGAGCCTTTTTTGCTATATAAAAGGTCAGAAATCGTTTTTCACTATTTATTTTCACGATCTATGACATGGGAATACAGGGGGTTACAAGGGGTTACAAGGGGTGACAGGGGTTACAAGAGATTACAAGGGGTTAGAGGGGGTTACAAGGGGTGACAGGGGGTTACAAGGGGTTACAAGGGGTTACAGGGGGTGACAGGGGGTTACAAAGGGTTACAGGGGGTGACAAGGGGTGACAGGGGGTTACAAAGGATTATAGAAACTTTTTTCTAACTACAACGTTCGCAGATACTTTTTCCTGGTCTATTTTGTATAAAAAATCAAAGTTGAAGAAATCTCAAATTTTTGACCAAAACGATGGACTAACCCCTTTGGAAAAACTCTAACTTTGCGTTTTTCATAAACAATTGTTTTTATAGTCTTTAAAGGCTTCTTTTTTATCTAGAACGTCAGCAAACACTTTTTTTCGATCTATTTTTGATAAACACAAAAGATGAAAAAACTTCAACTTTTTGACCAAAATCATTGACTATCCTCTTTGCAAAAATGCCAATTTTGCCTTCTTTTAAAATCCATGTTTATATTGTCTAGAAAGGCTTGTTTTCTAACGAGAACGTCAGCAAATACTTTTTCTCGGTGTATTTTTGCATAAAACGAAACGTTAACAAAATTTCCAATTTTTGACCAAAACCATGGACTAACCCCTTTGGAAAAATGTCAATTTTGTGGGTTTTTGAAACCGATGTTTTCGTTGTTCAGAAAGGCTTGTTTGCTATATAAAAGATCAAAAATCGTTTTTCACTATTTATTTTCACGATCTATGACATGGGAATACAGGGGGTTAGAAGGGGTTACAGGGGGTTACAAGGGGTTACAAGGGGTTACAGGGGGTTACAAGGGGTGAGAGGGGGTGACAAGGGGTTACAAGGGGTTACAAGAGGTTACAAAGGGTTACAAGGGGTTACAGGGGGTTACAAGGGGTGACAGGGGGTGACAAGGGGTTACAGGGGGTTACAAAGGATTATAGAAACTTTTTTCTAACTAGAACGTTCCCAGATACTTTTTCTTGCTCTATTTTGTATAAAAAATCAAACTTGAAGAAATCTCAAATTTTTGACCAAAACGATGGACTAACCCCTTTGGAAAAATTCTTATTTTGTTTTTTATAAACAGTTGTTTTTATAGTCTTTAAAGGCTTCTTTTTTATCTAGAACGTCAAAAAACACTTTTTTTCGATCTATTTTTGATAAACACAAAACATGAAAAAACTTCAACTTTTTGACCAAAATCATGGACTATCCCCTTTGCAAAAATGCTAATTTTGCCTTCTTTTTAAATCCATGTTTATATTGTCTAGAAAAGCTTGTTTTCTAACGAGAACGTCACCAAATACTTTTTCTCGGTGTATTTTTGCATAAAACAAAACGTTAACAAAATTTCAAATTTTTGACCAAAACCATGGACTAACCCCTTTGGAAAAATGTCAATTTTGTGGCTTTTTTAAACCGATGTTTTCGTTGTTCACAAAGGCTTGTTTGCTATATAAAACGTCAAAAATCGTTTTTCACTATTTATTTTCACGATCTATGACATGGGAATACAGGGGGTTACAGGGGGTTACAAAGGGTTACAAGGGGTGACAGGGGGTTACAAGGGGTGACAAGGGGTTACAGGGGGTGACAGGGGGTTACAAGGGGTTACAGGGGGTTAGAAGGGGTGACAGTGGGTTACCGGGGGTTACAAAGGATTATAGAAACTTTTTTCTAACTAGAACGTTCCCAGATACTTTTTCTTGGTCTATTTTGTATAAAAAATCAAAGTTGAAGAAATGTCAAATTTTTTGACCAAAACGATGGACTAACCCCTTTGGAAAAATTTTAATTTTGCGTTTTTCATAAACAGTTGTTTTTACAGTCTTTAAAGGCTTCCTTTTTATCTAGAACGTCAGCAAACACTTTTTCTCGATCTATTTTTGAAAAACACAAAAGATGAAAAAACTTCAACTTTTTGACCAAAATTATGGACTATCGCCTTTGCAAAAATGCCAATTTTTCCTTCTTTCTAAATCCATGTTTATACTGTCTAGAAAGGCTTGTTTTTTAACGAGAACGTCACGAAATTCTTTTTCTCGGTGTATTTTTGCATAAAACGAAACGTTAACAAAATTTCAAATTTTTAACCAAAACCATGGACTCACCCCTTTGGAAAAATGTCAATTTTGTGGGTTTTTGAAACTGATGTTTTCGTTGTTAAGAAAGGCTTTTTTGCTATATAAAAGGTTAAAAATCCATTTTCACTATTTATTTTCACCATCTATCACATGGGAATACAGGGGTTACAAGCGGTTACAGGGGTTACAAGGGGTTACAAGGGGTGACAGGGGGTTACAGTGGATTACAAAGGATTATAGAAACTTTTTTCTAACTAGAACGTTCCCAGATACTATTTCTTGGTCTATTTTGCATAAAAAATCAAAGTTGAAGAAATCTCAAATTTTTGACCTAAACGATGGACTAACCCCTTTGGAAAAATTCTAATTTTGCGTTTTTCATAAACAGTTGTTTTTATAGTCTTTAAAGGCTTCTTTTTTATCTAGAACGTCAGCAAAGACTTTATCTCGATCTATTTTTGAAAAACACAAAAGATGAAAAAACTTCAACTTTTTCACCAAAATCATGGACTATCGCCTTTGCGAAAATGCCAATTTTGCCTTCTTTTTAAATCCATGTTTATATTGTCTAGAAAGGCTTGTTTTCTAACGAGAACGTCACCAAATACTTTCTCTCGGTGTATTTTGCATAAAACGAAACGTTAACAAAATTTCCAATTTTTGACCAAAACCATGGACTAACCCCTTTGGAAAAATGTCAATTTTGTGGGTTTTTGAAGCCAATGTTTTAGTTGTTCACAAAGGCTTGTTTGCTATATAAAAGGTCAAAAATCGTTTTTCACTATTTATTTTCACGATCTATGACATGGGAATACAGGGGGTTACAAGCGCTTACAGGGGGTTACAAGGGGTGACAGGGGGTTACAACGGGTTACAAGGGGTTACAGGGGGTTACAAGGGGTGACAGGGGGTGACAAGGGGTTACAGGGGGTTACAAAGGATTATAGAAACTTTTTTCTAACTAGAACGTTCCCAGATACTTTTTCTTGCTGTATTTTGTATAAAAAATCAAAGTTGAAGAAATCTCAAATTTTTGACCAAAACGATGGACTAACCCCTTTGGAAAAATTCTAATTTTCCGTTTTTCATAAACAGTTGTTTTTATAGTCTTTAAAGCCTTCTTTTTTATCTAGAACGTCAGCAAACACTTTTTTTTTATCTATTTTTAATAAACACAAAAGATGAAAAAACTTCAACTTTTTGACCAAAATCATGGACTATCCCCTTTGCAAAAATGCCAATTTTGCCTTCTTTTTAAATCCATGTTTATATTGTCTAGAAAGGCTTGTTTTCTAATGAGAACGTCACCAAATACTTTTTCTCGGTGTATTTTTGCATAAAACGAAACGTTAACAAAATTTCCAATTTTTGACCAAAACCATGGACTAACCCCTTTGGAAAAATGTCAATTTTGTGGCTTTTTGAAACCGATGTTTTCGTTGTTCAGAAAGGCTTTTTTGCTATATAAAAGGTCGAAAATCGTTTTTCACTATTTATTTTCACGATCTATGAGACAGGAATACAGGGGGTTACAAGCGGTTACAGGGGGTTACAAGGGGTTACAAGGGGTGACAGGGGGTTACAAGGGGTGACAGGGGGTGACAGGGGGTGACAAGGGGTCACAGGGGGTTACAAAGGATTATACAAACTTTTTTCTAACTAAAACGTTCCCAGATACTTTTTCTTGGTCTATCTTGCATAAAAAATCAAACTTGAAGAAATCTCAAATTTTTCACCTAAACGATGGACTAACCCCTTTGGAAAATTTCTAATTTTGCGTTTTTCATAAACAGTTGTTTTTATAGTCTTTAAAGCCTTCTTTTTCATCTAGAACGTCAGCAAAGAGTTTTTCTCGATCTATTTTTGATAAACACAAAAGATGAAAAACTTCAACTTTTTGACCAAAATCATAAACTATCCCCTTTGCAAAAATGCCAATTTTGCCTTCTTTTTAAATCCATGTTTATATTGTCTAGAAAGGGTTGTTTTCTAACGAGAACGTCACCAAATACTTTTTCGCGCTGTATTTTTGCATAAAACGAAACGTTAACAAAATTTCAAATTTTTGACCAAAACCATGGACTAACCCCTTTGGAAAAATGTCAATTTTGTGGCTTTTTGAAACCGATGTTTTCGTTGTTCAGAAAGGCTTTTTTGCTATATAAAAGGTCAAAAATCGTTTTTCACTATTTATTTTCACGATCTATGACATGGGAATACAGGGGGTTACAAGCGGTTACAGGGGGTTACAAGGGGTGACAGGGGGTTACAACGGGTTACAAGAGGTTACAGGGGGTTACAAGGGGTGACAGGGGGTGACAAGGGGTTACAGGGGGTTACAAAGGATTATAGAAACCTTTTTCTAACTAGAACGTTTCCAGATACTTTTTCTTGGTCTATTTTGCATAAAAAGTCAAAGTTGAAGAAATCTCAAATTTTTGACCAAAACGATGGACTAACCCCTTTGGAAAAATTCTAATTTTGCGTTTTTCATAAACAGTTGTTTTTATATTCTTTAAAGGCTTCTTTTTTATCTAGAACGTCAGCAAACACTTTTTCTCGATCTATTTTTGATAAACACAAAAGATGAAAAAACTTCAACTTTTTGACCAAAATCATGGACTATCCCCTTTGCAAAAATGCCAATTTTGCCTTCTTTTTAAATCCATGTTTATATTGTCTAGAAAGGCTTGTTTTCTAACGAGAACGTCACCAAATACTTTTTCTCGCTGTATTTTTGCATAAAACGAAACGTTAACAAAATTTCCAATTTTTGACCAAAACCTTGGAAAAATGTCAATTTTGTGGCTTTTTGAAACCGATGTTTTCGTTGTTCAGAAAGGCTTTTTGCTATATAAAAAGGTCGAAAATCGTTTTTCACTATTTATTTTCACGATCTATGAGACAGGAATACAGGGGTTACAAGCGGTTACAGGGGTTACAAGGGGTTACAAGGGGTGACAGGGGTTACAAGGGGTGACAGGGGTGACAGGGGTGACAAGGGGTCACAGGGGGTTACAAAGGATTATACAAACTTTTTCTAACTAAAACGTTCCCAGATACTTTTTCTTGGTCTATCTTGCATAAAAAATCAAACTTGAAGAAATCTCAAATTTTTCACCTAAACGATGGACTAACCCCTTTGGAAAAATTCTGATTTTGCGTTTTTCATAAACAGTTGTTTTTATAGTCTTTAAAGCCTTTTTTTTTTTTCATCTAGAACGTCAGCAAAGAGTTTTTCTCGATCTATTTTTGATAAACACAAAAGATGAAAAACTTCAACTTTTTGACCAAAATCATAAACTATCCCCTTTGCAAAAATGCCAATTTTGCCTTCTTTTTAAATCCATGTTTATATTGTCTAGAAAGGGTTGTTTTCTAACGAGAACGTCACCAAATACTTTTTTCGCTGTATTTTTGCATAAAGCGAAACGTTAACAAAATTTCAAATTTTGACCAAAACCATGGACTAACCCCTTTGGAAAAATGTCAATTTTGTGGCTTTTTGAAACCGATGTTTTCGTTGTTCAGAAAGGCTTTTTTGCTATATAAAAGGTCAAAAATCGTTTTTCACTATTTATTTTCACGATCTATGACATGGGAATACAGGGGGTTACAAGCGGTTACAGGGGGTTACAAGGGGTGACAGGGGGTTACAACGGGTTACAAGAGGTTACAGGGGGTTACAAGGGGTGACAGGGGGTGACAAGGGGTTACAGGGGGTTACAAAGGATTATAGAAACCTTTTTCTAACTAGAACGTTTCCAGATACTTTTTCTTGGTCTATTTTGCATAAAAAGTCAAAGTTGAAGAAATCTCAAATTTTTGACCTAAACGATGGACTAACCCCTTTGGAAAAATTCTAATTTTGCGTTTTTCACAAACAGTTGTTTTTATAGTCTTTAAAGGCTTCTTTTTTATCTAGAACGTCAGCAAAGAGTTTTTCTCGATCTATTTTTGATAAACACAAAAGATGAAAAAACTTCAACTTTTTGACCAAAATCATGGACTATCCCCTTTGCAAAAATGCCAATTTTGCCTTCTTTTTAAATCCATGTTTATATTCTCTAGAAAGGCTTGTTTTCTAACGAGAACGTCACCAAATACTTTTTCTCGGTGTATTTTTGCATAAAACGAAACGTTAACAAAATTTCCAATTTTTGACCAAAACCATGGACTAACCCCTATGGAAAAATGTCAATTTTGTGGCTTTTTGAAACCGATGTTTTCGTTGTTCAGAAAGGCTTTTTTGCTATATAAAAGGTCGAAAATCGTTTTTCACTATTTATTTTCACGATCTATGAGACAGGAATACAGGGGGTTACAAGCGGTTACAGGGGTTACAAGGGGTTACAAGGGGTGACAGGGGTTACAAGGGGTGACAGGGGTGACAGGGGGTGACAAGGGGTCACAGGGGGTTACAAAGGATTATACAAACTTTTTTCTAACTAAAACGTTCCCAGATACTTTTTCTTGGTCTATCTTGCATAAAAAATCAAACTTGAAGAAATCTCAAATTTTTCACCTAAACGATGGACTAACCCCTTTGGAAAAATTCTGATTTTGCGTTTTTCATAAACAGTTGTTTTTATAGTCTTTAAAGCCTTCTTTTTCATCTAGAACGTCAGCAAAGAGTTTTTCTCGATCTATTTTTGATAAACACAAAAGATGAAAAACTTCAACTTTTTGACCAAAATCATAAACTATCCCCTTTGCAAAAATGCCAATTTTGCCTTCTTTTTAAATCCATGTTTATATTGTCTAGAAAGGCTTGTTTTCTAACGAGAACGTCACCAAATACTTTTTCTCGCTGTATTTTTGCATAAAACGAAACGTTAACAAAATTTCAAATTTTTGACCAAAACCATGGACTAACCCCTTTGGAAAAATGTCAATTTTGTGGCTTTTTGAAACCGATGTTTTCGTTGTTCAGAAAGGCTTTTTTGCTATATAAAAGGTCAAAAATCGTTTTTCACTATTTATTTTCACGATCTATGACATGGGAATACAGGGGGTTACAAGTGGTTACAGGGGGTTACAAGGGGTTACAAGGGGTGACAGGGGGTTACAACGGGTTACAAGAGGTTACAGGGGGTTACAAGGGGTGACAGGGGGTGACAAGGGGTTACAGGGGGTTACAAAGGATTATAGAAACCTTTTTCTAACTAGAACGTTCCCAGATACTTTTTCTTGGTCTATTTTGCATAAAAAGTCAAAGTTGAAGAAATCTCAAATTTTTGACCTAAACGATGGACTAACCCCTTTGGAAAAATTCTAATTTTGCGTTTTTCACAAACAGTTGTTTTTATAGTCTTTAAAGGCTTCTTTTTTATCTAGAACGTCAGCAAAGAGTTTTTCTCGATCTATTTTTGATAAACACAAAAGATGAAAAAACTTCAACTTTTTGACCAAAATCATGGACCATGCCCTTTGCAAAAATGCCAATTTTGCCTTCTTTTTAAATCCATGTTTATATTGTCTAGAAAGGCTTGTTTTCTAACGAGAACGTCACCAAATACTTTTTCTCGGTGTCTTTTGCATAAAACGAAACGTTAACAAAATTTCCAATTTTTGACCAAAACCATGGACTAACCCCTTTGGAAAAATGTCAATTTTGTGGCTTTTTGAAACCGATGTTTTCGTTGTTCAGAAAGGCTTGTTTGCTATATAAAACGTAAAAAATCGTTTTTCACTATTTATTTGAACGATCTATGACATGGGAATACAGGGGGTTACAAGGGGTTACAAGGGGTGACAGGGGTTACAAGA
>CALNXK010000095.1:60000-75000 GCA_942486035.1 Porites lobata
CATTGCTATATAAAATAATTTCTGTCATTCAGACCACAGGCCGTATAAGCCCCTGGCTTTGGCTTTACTGAGTTTGTACTGTATGAGGGATGGAATAATAAATACAAAATTTCAAAGAAAAAGGGAGGGGGCGGGGGGTCGCAGTCCCCTCAGAGTACCCCTCAATCTGCCCATGGAAACATCATTGTCCCCCAGGCCAGTAAAGCAAGTCTGAACATGTAATAAGGCCAGGATTTGCATCCTGCTTGCCAAGATCTCAGGGTGTGTTCCTTTCGGCGAATCCAAAAACGGATTTTTGATCCTAGATTTGCCAAATTTCGCGGTCGAAAGGAACGTGAAATCCGAAATTGGATTTGTAACCTTGGTAACCTTTCGCCAACGCGTGCAATATGCACGACAGCCTCTCAAAAAATGACGTGTTTTCTACTGTCTGACAAATTATGCGATTGTACCGTGCAGAATTTAGTGGTCGGCAGTTCGAATAGCGACGATGGAACATGTAAAACAGACAAAGAAAGAAGCGCATTAAAATTGAAAATTCTCTAAAGAATGTCGGCCTGTTTGATCCAGTTCCATAGCCCGGATTTTTTAATGTAACACGATCGAGTGCCTGTCACGTCTACAAGCGAGTTTGTAGTTAGATAGCAGTTCATTTGTTACTTTTACTTATTTCTAATTTCAAGCAATCTTTAAAGGATTCACCAGATCAAAAATCCGGATTTGGATTTTGCCGAAAGGAACGCGAAATCCGTTCTTAGATCTAAAATCCGTTTTTGGATTTACCGAAAGGAACACACCCTCAGTTGAGGGGCAGCCAAACTTTTCACTCAACACCACATAAATTTTATGAGGATGCCACATACATGAGCTTAGCTTATACCATGCCGCACCTCGCTGTGATTCTTGTTGGCTCTTATTAGTTTCATGCTTTAATGAAACCACCTTGCAAAAACACTACACAAACTTCTCTTTTGTTTCTGTCATTATCATGACAGTTATAAGAAGAAAAGGTTACTGATGTACCACTAAATAAATTACCTTTTCTGACTTTTGAATGGTGAGTACTACCCATCAAACAAGTGTCACATTTGATAGTTTAAAACAAACATTTACAAAAAGACTAGAAATATAAAACAGACGCAGTAAATCAACATCATTTGTTAAACAAATAATTTTTGGCAATGGTAAGTGAATTGACACACGCATATGGAGCGAATTGATACCAGTCACTAAGGGACTGGAACTCACTTCACCTTGTAAATCTTAATAATGCATTTTCAAGAAATGGAAATATGTTTTGTCTCTCCGTGATAAGGCTAGTTTTTTATTTGTTTCCCAGTAGTTTAAAAGTAAATAAAAAAATTATCAAAGGTCGTCTTTGACGTCACGTTAACGTCACTCAATTAAAGCACAAAATTTAAAATCCGGTGGACCCTAATAATTAACCTGAGATCAGGCCCAATTTTAGCGGTTTTCATACATTCTCTCTAACGGCTACCGCTAAAATTCTGTTTTCGTTTCGCCTTGCCCGCCGGAATGTTATTACAAAGCGAAACGAAAACTGAGCCTGATCTCAGGTTACTACTAATAAGCTTTATTTATCCATCTTTTAAAAATATATACAATGGATTTACAACTGATTTACATATACTATAAAATGCTATCAAGTGATTATTCTAATAAAAAATTTATATTGCAGCTCTTGCTATAAATGAATTTGCATGTCTTTGCGTCCCTGACTTTGGTATTGTTACTGAACCTGGTTTGGATCTTAAGTTATAGCTGTGGCTGGTATTTGGCTTGGTGAGAAAAAATTCGATTTGAGTGGTTAATATCACTCACAATTCTTTGTAATTCACGCTTGGTTGCTACGTATCACCTGCCCTCTAACGTTGGAAGGAATGTTCTTGATATCTCGATTATATCTAGGCACCTCTTTGGTATAGACTGCAACTCATCTACAAGGTACTTCGGCAAACTGCCCCACACCGGGGAAGCATATTCGAGAAATGGGCGTCTTGCAAACCCCTTGTAACCCATTGTAAACCCCTATAACCTCCTGTAACCCCGTCCGACCTCCTGTAAAAATTGGTATCCCCCTGTATCCCCTTGTAACTCGTGATAAAACCCTTTGCAACCTCATGCATGTACCTCGGTGTAACCCCTCTAACCTCCTGTAACCCCCTCTAATTCACGGTAACACTATCTTCGCAAGAATCTTGGCAAGAATTACCACGGGAATCTTGGAAAGAATATTGCTAAGAATTACTATGGGAATCTTGGCAAGAATCTTGGTAAGAATTACTACGGGAATCTTGGCGAAAACATTTGTAAGAATTACAACGGGAATATTGGCAAGAATCTTAACAAGAATTACTACAGGAATCTTGGCAAGAATCTTGGTAACAATTACTACGGGAATCTTGGCATGAACCTTGGAAGGAATTACTACGGAAATCTTGGCATGAATCTTGTTGAGAATTACTACGGGAATCTTGGCAAGAATTACTACGGAAATGTTGGCAAGAATCTTGGCAAGAATTACTACGGGAATGTTGGCAAGAATCTTGGTAAGATTTACTACGGGAATCTTTGTAAGAATCTTGGCAAGAATTACTACGGGAATCTTTGCAAGAATCTTGGCAAGAATTAGTACGGAAATCTTGGCAAGAATGTTGGTAAAATACTAAAATACTACGGCAATCTTGGCAGGAATCTTGGCAAGAATTACTGCGGAAATCTTGGCAAGAATAGTGCTAAGAATTACCGTAAAATTCCGAAAGAAAGCCCCGGGGCTCGTTATATTTTTCAAAGGCCCATTTTGAGGGGCATATTTTTGGAGGGGCTTATATTCGGAGGGGCTTATCTATGGAGGGAAATTTGCGTTTCAAAACCAATTGGGCTAGCCTTATAGTTGGAAGTGAATTTACCGTTTTTGCTTTGTTTTACTTTGTATTTGAAAGCAATTTTCCAAGGACAAGCCCCCGGGGGCTTATATTTGGAGAGGCTATTTAACGGAGGGTTTTTTGCGTTACCGGTTTGGGTGGCTTGTATTTGGAGGGGCTTGTACATAGAGGGGCTAATTTTCGGATTTTACGGTAGAATTACTACGGGAGTCTTGGCAAGAATCTTGGTAAGAATTACTACGGGAATTTTGGCATCTACCTCATCTACCTGAGCTGGGGTCCCTTACCGCCATGTAAACAGGTCCTAAAAAGAAGTTTCACGTCTTAGTCGTGCAAAACAACGGCAAGGAAATGTACAAAAAAGTGTGCTGCAAGAGCAAAGTTGTTTTTATGCTAATTAGATCTTTTGTTTTTGTTTCATACCAATCTCGTTGTTTTAACCCTCTCTTTAGTATTACTCGATTTTATATTTTCTTTGAGGGAACTATAAATATAAAAGAGCGCTTCGCTTTTAGCCCTGGCTAAACCTATATATTAATCATATATGAAGTACTTCCCGTTACCACGAAAAGTGGTGCTGTTCTATTAAAGACACTGAAGGCTCGAGATTTCTTAAAACGTCTTTCTGGGCTATTTTTATTAATTCTTCGCTCGTTTGTTTGTTTGGTGTTTAGTGGATGCCTGATGAGCATCATTAAGCGTGACGGTAGCAAAGTGTCCAATTTCTCAAAGAAGCGAGTAAGGTGATGTACTTCGTTTCTGAATTCAGCTTGTTGCTCGTGGAACTGGAAAAATCGCCGCTCCGAAACGAAGTAGATTTGGGACTCGAATAATGACGAATTTCGTGACCTACCACGGCACACTTTGGAAATTGCGACCACTTAAAATCACTACACGAGCAAAATTTTCGGGGTAGGTCGGAGTGGCTGTGGGCTTAGTAAAAATAGGAAAAATGTGGGGGAAGGAACGAACGCCGTCAAAAATTTTGCCTTTCTCCCAGCATGAAATACGGTCGTGATGCTGAAAATGAAGGCAAGGCAAGGATGCACTAGAAAAAAAGGCTGCAGCTCTTCCCGGGAAAAAATAACAAAAAAAAACTTCACAGACAAAACAAGGCCTGAATTTTACTGTAAATAATGCTTTTTGTTTTGCAACCATAACTTACGCAAAAAACAACTCCGAACACAAAAAATATTTTTCTATAACGATAAAAACGCCCTTTTTTAAAAGAGAGGATTCTCCACAACATATTTAGACACGCTTTGGCTGGAAAGAAGAGAAACGAAGAAATGAGCTTTTAAACATGAGCCCCTAAAAGTCCCGCAGGCCGACCATTTCAGAGTACATCAAAACAGAGGAAAAAGGTACCTATTTGCCGAGTTAGGATTTTGAGTTGGATTTCTAGTTGAATGTCGGGTGGAATGTTTCAGCCGGGATTCGAGTTCTATGTTCACTCGAAAGCCTCTGTAACCCCCTGTGACCCCTTGTAATGCCCTAAAACCCCCTGTAACCTCCTGAAAGCCCTGTTACCCCCTGCAATCCCTTGTAACCCACTGCAACCCCATGTACCCCCTGTAACTCCGTGTAACCCCCTGTAATGCCCTAAAACCCCCTGTAACCTCCTGTAACCTCCGTAACCCCATGCAATCCATTGTAACCCACTGTAACCCTGTGTAACCCCCTCTTACTCCGGTGAATTAAGGAATGGGTTCTCGTTACATGCGGGGTTTTATGACTTGATCTTGTTTTTTCCAGTATCTTCCTTTATTTTAATCTTAGACCGCTGGGTTTAAGACCAGAACCACTTTCGACCTTAAACACTTCGTCTTTTAGATCACGTGACCAGCCACGCCCATAATTAAGCAAAATTTGGACTTTGCAGATTACAGAAGTTTACTGAATGTAACCACAATCGTTTTTCCTTCCATAATATTTCATTTACAGTCAAATAAGCTAAATTAATCTAGGATTTGTGAATTGATTCATTCCTTCGTAATTATTAGATATTTTCTCTCGTCCCAGTCTCCCTCTTAACAAGAAAAGTTGTAGTTTACAAAACGTAGATAGTTTAAGAAAACCCCGATTAATTCCATAAACTTTGTGTCAATAATTATTGACAAAAAATGAATTAAATTACAAGTGTTATTTATAAAGTGGTGTAATTTTGGATTGAAATAAAAAGTTAAAAATAGGTGTGACAAGTCACGTGACACAGATGATACATTAGTAATAATGAAAAACGAATGTTTATGGGGAGTGGATATTGAATTTAAAATATTAATGCGAAAGGTAAAATCCCCACTAAACCAGACCACACCCCTCCAAATTTGCAGTGCCCCATTCCTTAATTCACCGCAGTACTCCTTGTAACCCCCTGTAACCCCATGTACAACCTGTAACTCCGTGTAACCTCCTGTAATGCCCTAAAACACCCTGTAACCCCCGTAAACCCCGCAATCCCTTTTCACCCACGGTCGGTCATTTTTTCATCTTGTCCACACTTTAAAGCAGATATTTTGGAAAAAGCCACCACTCTTTTTGGGTTTATTGGATATCCTAATTTGCAAGACATACAAGTCATTCTATCTAAAAGGTTATGAAGCGGCAATAAAAGGCTAGGCTTCAAAGAGAGCTTAACGAGCTGAAATTGGGCTAGACTGCTTAAAGAGATCGAAGACTGTCAGAAGAGCTAAGACCACAGAAAATCAATAAACAGGAATTGCGATTGGCAACACATCGTCTTTATAATCACAAACAGCATAATATACACAAATAAACATACACAAACAACTAAAAAGAACCCTCCACAACATATTTAAATACACTTAAACTAGAAAGAAAAGAAAGGAAAAACACAGCTTCAGAACATGAGCCCTAACAATCCTGCAGGCCGACCATTTCACAGTACAACAAAACAGTGGAAAACGGTACCTGTTTGCCGAGTGAGGATTTTGACTTGGATTTCCAGCTGGATGTGCAGTGAAATGTTTCAATTGGGATTCGAGTTTTATGTCCATTCAAAAATCTCTGTAACCCCCTGTAATCCCTTGTAACCTACTGTAACCCCTTATAACCCCTTGTAACCCCCTGTAACAACTTGTAACCCCTTGTAACCCTCTGAAACCCTTTGTAACCATCTGTAACCCTTTGTAACCCCTTGTAACCCCTTGTAACCCCCTGTAAGCCCTTGTAAACCCATGTTACTCATTGTAACCCCCTGTGACCCCATGTAACCCCTTGTAACTGTGCGATTATTGGAGGCGAAACGAAGAGTGGAGGCCAAGTGTATATTCAAGGTTATACAATTTAATTGTTAAAGGAGATTACATGAGCAAGGCCTAAGGTCAACTGCACTATTGTACAATCATATCAGGATATATAAGTCGAGCGCGGCTGCTAAGTAAGAGGATTAAGGGCTAATCCCACAGTAAACCTTTGTAACCCAATGTAACCCTTTGTAACCGACTGTAATCCATTGTAACAAATGAAACCTCTTGTAACCCCTGTAACCTCTTAAAACCCCATGTTATCCATTGTAACCTAACCCCCTGTGACCCCATGTAACCCCTTGTAACCCTCCGTAACCCTTTCTAAACCCCTGTAAGCCCTTGTACCCCCTGTAACCCTTTGTCCCCCCCTGTAACCCCATGTAACACCGTGTAACCCCTTGTAACCCCCTGTAACCCTTTGTATCCCCCTGTAATCTCTTGTAACGCCCTGCAACCACTTGTAACCCCATGTTACCCATTGTAACCCCTTGTAACCCTCTGTAACCCCTTGTAACCCCCTGTAACCCAATGTAACAACCTGTAACCCCTTGTAACGCCCTGTATCCCCTTGTGACCCCGGGTAACCCCTTGTAACCCATTGTAACCCCTGTATCCCCTTGTAACCCCCGGTCACCCCCCGTAAACCCCGTTAAGCGTTTGTATCATCCTGTAACCTCGTGTAACCCTTTGTAACCAACACCAAAACCATGGACTAACCCCTTTACAAAAAAATGCAAATTTTGTGGGTTTTTGAAACCGATGTTTTCGTTAGTCAGAAAGGCTTTTTTGCCATATAAAAAGTCCAACATCGTTTTATCACGATTTATTTTCACGATCTATGACATGGGAATAGAGGGAGTTACAAGGGATTACAGGGGGTTACAAGGGGTTACAAAGGGTTGCAGAGAATTACAAAGGATTATAGAAACTTTTTTCTAACAAGAACGTTCCCAGATACTTTTTCTTGGTCTACTTTGCATAAAAATCAAAGTTGAAGAAATCTCAAATTTTTGACCAAAGCGATGGACTAACCACTTTAAAAAAATTCAAATTTTACCTTTTTTGTAAACAGTTGTTTTTATAGTCTTTAAAGGCTTTTTTTAACTAGAACATCAGCAAAGAGTTTTTCTCGATCTAATATTGATAAACACAAAAGATGAAAAAACTTCAACTTTTGACCAAAATCATGGACTATCCCCTTTGCAAAAATGCCAATTTTGCCTTCTTTTTAAATCCAGGTTCATATTGTCAAGAAAGGCTTGTTTTCTAACGAGAACGTCACCAAACACTTTTTCTACGTGTATTTTGCATAAAACAAAATTTCAAATTTTTGACCAAAACCATGGACTAACCTCTTTGGAAAAAATGACAATTTTGTGGGTGTTTGAACCGATGTTTTCGTTGTTCAGAAAGGCTTGTTTACTATATAACTTCAACTTTTTGACCAAAAACATGGACTATCCCCTCTGCAAAAATGCAGGTTATGCCTTCTTTTTAAATCCATGTTTATATTGTGTATAAAGGCTTCGTTTCTAACGAGAACGTCACCAAATACTTTTTCTGGGTGTATTTTGCATAAATCGAAACGTTAACAAAATTTCAAATTTTTGCCCAAAACCATGGACTAACCACTTTGGAAAAATGTCACGTTTGTGGGTTTTTGAAACCGATGTTTTCGTTGTTCAGAAAGGCTTGTTTGCTATATAAAACGTCGAAAATCGTGTTTTCACGATTTATTTTCACGATCTATGACATGGGAATACATGGGGTTACAAGGGGTTACAGGGGGTTACAGGGGTTTACAGGGGGGTTACAAGGTTTTACAAGGGGTTACAGGAGGTTACAAGGGGTGACGGGGGGTGACAAGGGGTTATAGGGGGATAACAAAGGATTATAGAAACTTTTTTCTAACTAGAACGTTTCCAGACACTTAATCTTGGTCTATTTTGCATAAAAACCAAAATTGAAGAAATCTCAAATTTTCGGCCAAATCGATAAACTAACCCCTTTGGAGAAAAATCTTAATTTTGCGTTTTTGTAAACAGTTGCTTTTATAGCCTTTAAAGGATTCTTTTTGATCTAGAACGTCAGCAAACAGTTTTTCTCGATCTATATTTGATAAACACAAAAATTGAAAAAAACTTCAACTTTTTTACCAAAATCATGGACTAACCCCTTTGCAAAAAATGCCAATTTTGTGGGTTTTTGAAACCAATGTTTTCGTTGTTCAGAAAGGCTTGTTTACTATATAAAACGTCGAAAATCGTTTTTTCACGATTTATTTTCACGATCTATGACCTGGGAATACATGGGGTTACAACGGGTTACAGGGGGTTACAAGAAGTTACATGGGGTTACATGGGGTTACAAAGGGTGACAGGGGGTGACAAGGGGTTACGGGCAACTACAAAGGATAATAGAAACTTTTTTCTAACTATAACGTTCCCAGATACTTTTTCTTGGTCTATTTTGCGTAAAAAACCAAAGTTGAAGAAATCTCAAATTTTTGACCAAATCGATGGACTAACCTCTTTGGAAGTATTCTAATTTTGTCTTTTTGTAAACAGTTGCTTTTATAGTCTTTAAAGGCTTCTTTTTTTATCTAGAACGTCTGCAACCAGTTTTTCTCGATCTATATTTGATAAACACAAAAGTTGAAAAAACTTCAACTTTTTGACCAAAATCATGGACTATCCCCTTTGCAAAAATGCCAATTTTGCCTTGTTTTTAAATCCATGTTTATATTGTGTATAAAGGCTTCGTTTCTAACGAGAACGTCACCAAATACTTTCTCTTGGTGTTTTTTGCATAAAACGAAACGTGAAGAAAATTAAAAATTTTTGACCAAAACCATGGACTAACCACTTTGCAAAAAATGCCAATTTTGTGGGTTTTTGAAACCGATGTTTTCGTCGTTCAGTAAGGCTTGTTTACTATATAAAACGTCGAAAACCGTTTTTTCACGATTTATTTTCACGATCTATGACCTGGGAATACATGGGGTTACAAAAGATTACAGGAGGGTACAAGGGGTTACAGGGGGTTACAAGGGGTTACAAAGGGTGACAGGGGGTGACAAGGGGTTACGGGGAACTACAAAGGACCATAGAAACTTTTTTCTAAGTAGAACGTTCCCAGATACTTTTTCTTGGTCTATTTTGCATAAAAAACCAAAGTTGAAGAAATCTCAAATTTTCGACCAAATCGATTGACTAACCTCTTTGGAAAAATTCTAATTTTGTCTTTTTGTAAAAAGTTGCTTTTAGAGTCTTTAAAGGCTACTCTTTTATCTAGAACGTCAGCAAACAGTATTTCTCGATCTATATTTGATAAACACAAAAATTGAAAAAACTTAAACTTTTGGACCAAAATCATGGACTAACTAACTTATTTTCACGAACTATGACCTGGGAATACATGGGGTTACAAGGGGTTACAGGTGGTTACAAGGGGTTACAAGGGATTACAATGGGTTACAAAGGGTGACAGGGGGTGACAAGGTGTTACGGGGAACTACAAAGGATCATAGAAACTTTTTTCTTACCAGAACGTTCCCAAATACTTTTTCTTGGTCTATTTTGCATAAAAAACCAAAGTTGAAGAAATCTCAAATATTTGACCAAATCGATGGACTAACCTCTTTGGAAATATTCTAATTTTGTCTTCTTGTAAACAGTTGCTTTTATAGTCTTTAAGCGCTTCTTTTTTATCTAGAACGTCTGCAAACAGTTTTTCACAATCTATATTTGATAAACACAAACGTTGAAAAAACTTCAACTTTTTGACCAAAATCATGGACTATCCCCTTTGCAAAAATGCCAATTTTGCCTTGTTTTTAAATCCATGTTTATATTCTCTAGAAAGGCTTCGTTTCTAACGAGAACGTCACCAAATACTTTTTCTGGGTGTTTTTTGCATAAAACGAAACGTGAAGAAAATTAAAAATTTTTGACCGAAACCATGGACTAACCCCTTTCGAAACAATGCCAATTTTGTGGGTTTTTTAAACCCTTTTTTTGTGCTTCAGAAAGGCTTCTTTGCTATATAAAACTTCGAAAATCGTATTTTCACGATTTATTTTCACGTTCTGTGACATGGGAATACATGGGAATACAGGGTTACAAGGGGTTACAGGGGGTTACAAGGGGTTACAAGCGGTGACAGGGGTGAGAAGGGGTTACGGGGGGTTTTAAAGGATTATAGAAACTTTTTTCTTACTAGAACGTTCCCAGACAGTTCCTCTTGGTCTATTTTTCATAAAAACCAAAATTGAAGAAATCTCAAATTTTCGACCAAATCGATAAACTAACCTCTTTGGAGAAAAATCTTAATTTTGCGTTTTTGTAAACAGTTGCTTTTATAGTCTTTAAAGGCTTCTTTTTTATCTAGAACGTCAGCAAACAGTTTTTCTTCAACTTCTTGACCAAAATCGAGGACTAACCCCTTTGAAAAAAAATGCCAATTTTGTGGGTTTTTGAAACCGATGTTTTCGTTGTTCAGAAAGGCTTGTTTACTATATAAAACGTCAAAAATCGTTTTTTCACGATCTATTTGCACGATCTATGACCTGGGAATACATGGGGTTGCAAGGGGTTACAGGGTTTTTCAAGGGGTTACAGGGGGTTACAAGGGGTTACAACGCGTTACAAAGGGTTACAGGGGGTGACAAGGAGTTACGGGCAACTACAAAGGATCATAGAAACTTTTTTCTAACTATAACGTTCCCAGATACTTTTTCTTGGTCTATTTTGCATAAAAAACCAAAGTTGAAGAAATCTCAAATTTTTGAGCAAATCGATGGACTAACCTCTTTGGAAATATTCTAATTTTGTTTTTTTGTAAACGGTTGCTTTTATAGTCTTTAAAGGCTTCTTTTTTATCTAGAACGTCTGCAAACAGTTTTTCTCGATCTATATTTGATAAACACAAAAGTTGAAAAAACTTCAACTTTTTGACCAAAATCATGGACTATCCCCTTTGCAAAATGCCAATTTGCCTTGTTTTTAAATCCATGTTTATATTCTCTACAAAGGCTTCGTTTCTAGCGAGAACGTCTCCAAAAACTTTTTCTGGGTGTTTTTTGCATAAAACGAAACGTGAAGAAAATTAAAAATTTTTGACCAAAACCATGGACTAACCCCTTTCGAAACAATGCCAATTTTGTGAGTTTTTTAAACCCTTTTTGTTGTGGTTCAGAAAGGCTTCTCTGCTATATAAAACGTCGAAAATCTTTTTTTCACGATTTATTTTCACGATCTATGACAAGGGAATACATGGGGTTACAAGGGGTTACAGGGGGTTACAGGAAGTTCAGGACTTGTACGGTAAAAAATGACTAATTTTAAACATAGATTGATGGTAGTCGACTCAGGCACGTAGGGCCAGCTGTGGTACCACGGTTTGAAACGTGCGGAAAGAGAGTAAAAAAACAAGGTTTCATCCACCGTTAACTGTTTATATTTTTTTCTGCTTTATCAACGCGCGCTTTGTCGGGTTTCTAGTTGTAGTTTTCTCCGGACCGAGTCGGTGTTTTCCGTTTTCGGCGCTGACTCTCTTTCCAGGTCTGTTCACTGTGCCCCTGACGAGAATGACAGACCTTCGGAGCAGACTAAAAATTTTTAAATTAACATTAGTCTGTGTTCCTGTCTATATTAGTGAGCTCACTAGAACTTAATAACAATGTAACATAGCTATTTATCTATATAGTTCTCGTACCATAGCAAAATGAGTATTTACCACTTACTTAATGTTATACATTTTTATTAAAAATAACTAACGTATTTGTGGCTATTTTTCCCTCAGCTACATGTAGTTTACGCTCAATGAACTGATGTGTGGTCATTGAACTACTGGTGTGGTTATTGATCTGTTTGTACTTATTGAACTGCTGTGTGGTTATTGAACTAACAAAAACAGCTGTATATACTGTTATATAACAGTATATATACTGTGTATATAACTGTGTATACGAGAGCTGTTATATAACAGTCATATTACTGTTATATAACAGCTGTTATGTAACATATATAACTGTTATATAACAGTCATATAACTGTTATATACCAGTTACATAAATAACAGTTATATGACTGTTATATAACAGTTATATAACAGCTGTTATATAACTGTTATATAACATATATAAGAGTTATATAACAGTTATATATAACTGTTATATAACTGTCATATAACAGTTATATGACTGTTATATAACAGCTGTTATATAACATATATAAGAGTTATGTAACAGTTATAAAGCAGTTCTATAACAGTTATATATAACAGTTATATGACTGTTATATAACAGTTATATAACAGCTGTTATATAACATGTATAACTGTTTTATGACATATATATATAACCGTAATATAACAGCTGTTATATAACTATTATATGACAGTTATATAACAGCTGTTATATAACAGTTATATATGTCATATTATATAACAGCCATATAACTGTTATACTGTTATATAAAACTGTTATATAACACATATATAACTGTTATATAACGGTTATGTAACAGGAGCCTGTTATGTAACAGTTATATAACTGTTATATGACAGTTATATAACTGTTATATGACAGTTATATAACTGTTATATGTAACTGTTATATAACGGTTATGTTACTGTTATATAACAGTTATAGTACTGTTAATAACTGTTATATATATATGTTATATAACAACTGTTATATAACTGTTACATATATGTCATATAACAGTTACATAGCCGTTATATGACTGTTATATAACAGCTGTTATGTAAGTGTTATATAACTGTGATATAACAGTTATATATGTCATGTAACAGTTATATATGTTACATAACAGCTGTTATATAACAGTCATATAACTGTTATATAACAGTTATATAACTGTTATATACACAGTATTTATAGTGTTATATAACAGTATATACAGCTGTTATAGCTGTTATATGACAGTTATATAACTGTTATATAACAGTTATATACACAGATATAACTGTTATATAACAGTTATATAACTGAAGTACTGTTATAACAGAATATAACAGTTATATAACAGTTATGTTATACACAGTATATATACTGTTATATAACAGTATATATAACTGTTATAACCGTTATATAACAGTTTTATAACTGTCATATGTAACAGTTATATAACTGTTATATATACTGTTATATATAACTGTTATATATACTGTAATATATAACAGTTATATAACTGTTATATATACTGTTATATAACAGTATATAACAGTTATATAACAGTTATGTTATAACAGTTAACGTCTGTTAACTGTGCTTACAGTTATATGACAGCAGACATCTGCTGTGATATAACTGTCATCACACGTCTGATGTCTGATTTTATATGTTATGTTACATAACGTCTGATAACAGTTATGTGACATCAGACGGCTTATGTCATATAACTGTTATCAGACGTCTGGGTTTTGTAACTGTTAGCAGACGTCTGACATCATATAACTGTTATCAGACGTCTGATGACAGTTATATTACATAATATATAAGATCAGACGTCTGATAACAGTTTTATAACATAACATACAAAATCAGACGTCTGATAACAGTTATATGACAGCAGATGTCCGCTGAGACTGGAGCAGTGCTATATTTGCTGTGCTGTTTCACAGCAAGTTCTCGACTTAAATCTTTGACACATTTGATAACAGCAATGTGTGGATTTAACGCCATATAGAGATATTCTCGAAGTGTTTCTTGCCTTAAGTGAATACCGTGCAGTTGTTTAGAAGAACGCCACAGAAAGAAACACTGATAGTGAACAAGCCTCACATCTCTCAGTTTTTAAAAAGTATAATTGAGATCATCCTGGACCGATGGAGTTAGTATTGAGAGACAGTCAAGCAAAATCATACAGAATCGAGCTGCCCTTTATAGCTTTAAACTTTGTGATTCGACGTCGCGAAGATTCATCGTGAGAATCCACTTAAAATTTATGTAAGTCTCCTGGTGCCGATAAAATCCACCATAACCCCAGTTCTTCCTCCTGCAACTGGTTCTTTACATGACACAGCAATCATAAGGGCTCTCGAGTGATGAAAAGTGTTATAGGATGTTGTACTTTTATTACGCAATCACAAAATGCAGACATCCCCTTTCTTAGGACGAGAAAACAGCCTGGGTCACAAGGCTGCCTTATGGAGAAGCCACTGAACTTTTTACATCCCTTAGGAAACTTTGAAGGGTGTACAAGACACTATGTCCCGGTGCTTGAGAGATTTGTTATCCTAGTGTCTGACCACACAAACCGGAGTCACAGAGTCAATGATGCCAAAAAAGGCCTACTCTGGGACCTTAACTCGCCTTAACTCGCCCTAACTCGCAACTCGAGATTATGTTCAAATTTCCTTATCTCGTCTTAACTCGCCTAAACTCGCATTATCTCGCACAAACTCGCCCAATCTCGCCACTGCCAAGTGGATACCTTGGAGTCACAACTGGACTGTCAATGGAACTAGTCCATGATTTTGGTCAAAAAGTTGATGTTTTTTCACCTTTTGTGTTTATCAAAAATAGATCGAGAAAAAGTGTTTGCTGACGTTCTAGATAAAAAAGAAGCCTTTAAGGACTACAAGAATATCTGTTTATGAAAAACGCAAAATTAAAAAAAAAGTCCATGATTTTGGGAAAAAAAGAAGCCTTTCACGACTACAAGAACATCTGTTTATGAAAAACGCAAAATAAGAATTTTTTTTTCATAGGGGTGACAGGGGGTTACAAGGGGTTACAGGGTTTGACAGGGGGTTACAATGGGGTTACAAAGGATTTCAGAAACTTTTTTCTTAGCAGA
>CALNXK010000095.1:87500-172500 GCA_942486035.1 Porites lobata
TTGCAAGGTCGAGCTCCTTGAGTCCACGTGAATTCCTCCTTCCTCCCCCTCCCCTTTCCTCTACCCTTTCTACCCTTGAAAGTAATGACTACCCGGAAATAACATAATTTTGGAGACTTTCTACCGAAAAAAAAGCCATGCCACCCTGAAAGCGACAATCTCCGAATGGCACGAGTGTTAGAAAAACAACCCTAAAGTAAACAGCCTATGCGATCAAATTTTCCTCCTAAAGAAGAACTTGAATAATCCTACCCCTGAATTTGATAGATACAAAAAACTGAAGAGATCCCGCAATTTTATATATGTATTTATCGATTTATTTTTGCTTAGTCAAACCAGACAGGTGGTTCCTTACGTTTAAATCTTCAGTTCAAGAACAATTATAACCTAACATAAGGAAAGGATTAAACTGGTTTAAGGCCACTGGCGTCAACGCGTCTGCTGTTTTGGTTTATTTCGTATAAGAGCTTACTAGCGATCTTAGGCGACCGCAAAAAACAAAATTTGACGACCGCGTAACGGAATCCGCTTTGTTAATCACGAGACCGAATTACACGACACGAAGTTCTGTTACCAATTAATCATAATTTGAGCGATTTTAAGCTTTTTTAAAAAGTAAAACCCAAAATTTTTTCAAGAGTTTTAGCTAAAAAGGAAAAAAGAGGCGATTTAAGTTTGCGATGGCGCGCGGTCTAACTACTTAACTTAGGCAAGACGCGCACTGTCCTGAAATTAGGAAAGCTGATAGCCAGTCATATTTGAGAATTTTGTTGAAGATATGATTAAAATAACAATGGGCTATAGTCTGATCTATGGAACAAAATTCAATGAAGACACTCTTGTGTCCCTTTATACATACGCGCCAATTATTAACGCCTTTAGTCTCCCAGGTCGTCTTAGCACCTAATGTGGGGCACAAGGACAAACAAGAGCCATTATGGCTCTTGGGACAAATAAGTAAGGTTAAAATATATCATTAAAGTCAAGCTCCGCATCTACGATCCTCCGCGTAGCCCAGGGTCATGACAATCCTAATCCTGTCGAACTGTCGAGGGTAATATTTACCAGTTCCTGAACGAAGGGATTTAAATTTTTTAAAAGCCACTCACAAAGCCATTTACTGTCAGCAATGGCCAGAGTATGCTAAGCTGGAAGTAAACAAACCAACCATAACCTTGCGCTTTAGTTCTACTCTAAACCTCAGGAGAGGGGAACTTTTCAAGACATTTCTGCAGAACTTTTTAATAACGTACCTGACAATGTTAAAACAATTACTCCAAATTACAATTTATTTTGCTCAGTCGTCAAAGATATTTTAAAGAAGCGCTACTGTGACATGTATTTTTTATTCATATGTATATCTAGCCGGTTTTTGGAAAACGTTATCTCCGATTGGACCTTTTGCGTCTAACGGTTTTTTTTCGGTCAAAAACTATCTTTAACTGAAAGTAGCCATCATAAATACTAAGAGCGCAACCATCGCTTTTTTTCTCTTCTCCCTATTTCCTTCTCCTCGCTCTTTCTTTTTCTCCTTTCCTTTTCCTTTGTTACCGTCATTTGGAGCTCATCGAGCTTGAGAAACCTACCTTTTGACGCATTTTCACGCAAATGACTGCAAATTTCGTTAGGTTGGTTTTCAAAAAATCGGTTATATATAAATTAATCTTTTGATCTTCTTATCTACTTTTTATGTATTTGTACTTTTTTCTCTGTGTTTCTCTTTTCTTTGCTAGATAGCTTAGATAGTTTCAATAGAAGAAGAGCACCTCGTGGATTCTGTTGAATAAAGCCATTATTATCATGATTACTTTCATACGATCATAATTTCTTTTATTTACTTTTAGGCTCCAAACAATGAATCGAAACAGTCTTTGGTAATTTAATCTGGTTAGTCAATACGAACTGAAATAATTCAGATTCTAATTTTGTGTAAAATCGCAACCGTCGATAAAAATCATTCCTTATTTTGCACCGTCAATAGTCTTAGTTTTATCCTATTTAAATAACTCATTTAGTGGCTGTGTCTTTATCTCGGCTGAGCATTAATTACCTTATTTACCCTTGTTTAGGGGTTAAAATGGTCAATTTTACATCACGTACAAGAGATTACTTCCGTAAGTGTTGTCGAACAGAAGCTAAAACTACAGGGAACACAGGCTCACAACAGACTCCTCAAAGGTGAATTCACAAACTGGTTAATGATTCATAAACCAAAAAAACAAAAGAAATTAATGTTTAATGAGTGTCTTTATATCTGATGAAAACACGGCAAAACTCTACGTCCTATTTTTTAGACCAAAATAACCCCAAATCGACATATTAGTGCAAGAGTGAGTGGATTTACATCAGAGAGTTTGAAGCTGTTCAAAGAAAACTCGCAGTCCTGTATTATCAAGTGTAAATTCTTTCTACTTCGCCTCGAGTTTTTAACCCTGATGATACACTCCTACTCGTTTTTTAAAAAGTACTTGAAGGATTTGTTCGAGAATTTATCGTGAGTTTGACTAAACGGTAAAAACGTACATAAACAGCCATTTAATACGATCAAGCCAAGAGTAACAGCTTTCGTTAGTCCGCCGCGAAGGATAGCACACCGACAAAAGGGCCAAGTTCAAATTTTCAATCCTCTTTGCTAAGTTCGTGAGGCCAAAATTAAATTGATGTTTTAGAAAGAATAATCTTCGGCCTGCGGACAAGCGAAGATTTGTAGGAACTGGAGTAGAGGAAGAGTTGAATTTTGGATATTTTTCTGGCAGTGCAGGAAACACGAGTTTTCCCTGGTTTTCTTCAGAAAATCAAAACTCTCTGAAACTGACGTTCGAAGGGCAGGAAATAGTAAGAAACATCCCAAAGACATTTCTTTATGTGCTATGTGCAACTTGAAATGTCTGTTTATGTACATTTTAAACGTTTTTAACAATAAATTCCCATTCAAATCTTGATAATTTGGCTTCAAGGAGTTTGTTGCGAGTCTGGCAGCCCTGTGCCAAATCTGTATTTTTAGCCTGTATTCACTGAAACCGATGTCGTGTCGTGTGTCGTGTTGTGTTGTGCCTTCGGTGCAGGGGTGAGGCCCATCTCCTAGGCCAAATAAACAATGATAAAATGTCAAGTAACGTTTTCAAGACTCTGCGGATGAAAACCTGAGGCACCTTCAACAGTACTTTGAAGTTTTTTTTTATTCGATCTATTTTTAGTTTCACTAGAGATAGCAAAGTTCTCTTATCTTGGAAATGAGAGCCTATAGACTTATACATTCCTCCTGACTAATATAATAAGATTTAAACTGCAGTTTGCTTTGATTTCATAGTAAAGGAAATATTTCAGTTTATTTTCGCGCGCTCACGTGCCATTTTTTCAGACTTGACTGATATAAACATCGTCTGAGTTGCTTTATCAATTACTTATTGGATGTTGCCCGTAGCTGTCATGTGACACACCGCCATGTTGGATAGAGCACTGACTTTAAATAACTGATAAAACAAGACGGGGGCACGAGGTGGTGCTTTTGACTAAGCATCAATATAAATTGCCTCTTTTCTCTAGAACAGATATGCGAGGTTCAGTTCTGTCGTTCTGAGTTTCGGAAAAAATGGAAAATAAAATTTAAACCATGAAGGATAAAATTGAACCCCAATATATACATATTATTTTATGATACAACAATTGCGGAAGTTAGAGAGAATGCTTCGCATGTAGAGCCGAGTAAAAATGGCTCAATCTTAGCTCAATTTTGACGGCACAATTCTAGTTTCGTTTTCCGCGTCGCACGCGTCAACGTAACTGGGAAAAATGTTCAAAATCTCAAGACTCGCCGCTTTGGTGTTCCAGTAAGGGTGATTTAAATTACCCATAGCCGTAGCTGTAAATACGGGCAGGTTGCCTCTTACCCCGGAGAAACGGATAGGCTACCCAGAACGTAAACGGTGATGCCGTTAGAGACCTTACGATACGCCGTTTTTGTGTACGGGTACGGTTGATATAAGTTAGCCGTACCCGTAGCCGTAAATACGACAAGGTCACTTTTACCGCCAAAGAACAGCTAAGCTACCGGATGGAACGGTGACGTCATTATCATACCTAGGATCCGTGACAGACACCCTCCCTCATGTTTGCGAACTCGGTGTATCATTGTCACAGCATTGTCACACGTGGTGTTAATGGTCATATTTTTGCCTTTACTCGAATAGCAAGAGAAGGATCTTCTCTGCAAATATCTAACTTCAATGGAGTGGAGAAGTGTGACGTCAGGTTACCATGGTAGCAATATTTCTGACCTTTTGCTACCATGGAAACGTGATGTAACGACTTCTCTTCTCTACTGACTGCCGCCCCCGGGCTATCGTAAATAGCTTCTAGATTAAGATGCAATTAAAACCAATTTCAAAAAGAGGTCTGGAGGGGGTTTTGCTTAGGATACAAGCCACTGACCTAACACAAGAATAAAAAAAAACGGCAGCAAAAGGTGACCTTTGATTTTCAAGAGCAGACAAAAATAGATGTCGCTATAAATTCCTATGAGTAATTAACGATTTTTTCACCAACTTGAATAGTGCCTCAACTATGTTCCAGACGTTTCATTGCAGAAAAAGATTGCCAAAAAGCAAAACTTTGAAACTGTTTATTGATATCTACGCATTTGCTTCAACTAGGCCAATTTGTGTATTCTTCCAAAAATTCATTTCTAGTCCAAGGTTAAATAACAATTTCTCCCAAAGCAATCAACTCCACCCTTACAATACAGAAAATTCCCAGGTCTATCGTTTACTCTAGTGCCAAACAAACACTAAGAAGTTCTGAATTTTTTTCCTCACGAACCCAAGTTAATTAATTTACTTGACAACGAAGTCATCAACTCTCGATCACTTTCCTCTTTTGAGAAAATAATTAAGATCAAATTATTAAGTAAACATGAAAACCGACCTTAAATTTTTTCCAAGTTTTTCTTCATTTGACGAAAACAGCTATCGTCCGTAGTTCGAGGAGGCATAACCTCTCGTAAGCTCTTATAGTTTCTGTTAAGTTTCCCCTCCACTTTTTTTTCCCTTAACTTACATATTTGTATGTAATTTATATTATTGAGTGGCAAATGAATAAAAATAAAATCAGGAAAATCCTCATGCCGAGCTGTCATCGAACAATGAATGAAGAGAGGAAAAAGAGGTCACAAAGGAGGTACTGGAATTTCGGGATCTTTTTACTGTTAGCTGCTTGTTTTTTCCCCTTATTCCTCTGTATTGGACACTTACCAGTTAGAATTTCACCAAATTCTAGAAATTTCTCAGGACAGGAAAGATCAGATAACAGTTTATTTTGACAGCTTTGCGTTCTAGCTAATAAAAAGCGCGGCATTTTTCGGCTTATTTGACAGTCTATTTTTCGCCAATCCTTGGCCTAACTTAAACCCGGGTTTAATTTCACTCCCTAGAGAGACCAATTTTAAATTCGGCAAATATTTTCCATTCCTTTTTGGAAGATAGGAGTGCAACGAAAGTACGCAGGATCAGTCGGCGGGAAATGTAGTCTGTACAATCAAATTAACCTTCCTAATACAGACACCAAAGGCACAGAGCCAAGTTCCCGTGTTTCTCAGAGGTGTCTGTACCGGGCGGGGAAGGCACTTTAGAAATTTTGGGGTGGAGATGCGCCGCTGGGTCCCTGAAACCGTTAGCCTACACCAGAGCTAGTTCAGTTGAATTTTGCTACCCTATACTAGACTAAACTCCCCAAACCCGCCCTATCCTAGAGTAGTTGTTTTCCAGAAACTGTCATACTGAGGTCACTAGCACAGTCCAGCCAAAACAAAACCGATTTGATTTTTTATATTTTTGAGGGGCAATTCCCTGTTTATCTAGTCTAGACTAAAATCTTCAACCATTTGATCGGTTTCCTGAAAAATGATACCCTATTCTAGACCCAAACTCTCTGATTCATATACCCTATCCCAGAGTAAACTGCTTGAAAAGAGTCTGAAAGCCATATCCTAAACAGCGGCCCATACCTCATATATCATATACAGCCCATATATGGCAGTTCCCCCCCCCTCCCGCGCAAACCACCTGAATAGGGACACCAAAGGCACAGAGCCAAGTACAGTGTCCGTTTTTCATAGAGGTGTCCGTATTACAGGGCAGTACCCAACGACCGAATGTTACCTATATTTCAGAAGTGTCTCAAATGGTTTTCTCTATGCTTTAGGGGCCGGTTTGGTTACCTTGGAGCTACCCGTAAGACTATTTATCTGTCCGGATGTCATAAAGCAACTTTAGACGTCTCAAAAGTTTTGGGTGGCTTTTTCGTCTCATCCGAAACCTGTTAGTTGCCCTAATAGGTTCGGTCGAAAGTTCGAGGACATGGAGTAACCCGGCGTGCTTTCGTTGGAAGATTCTAGACGACTTTTTTTCTTTATTCCGAAATTTAGACCTGCACCGTTCTAAACCTCTTATTTCATATGCTTCCTTTAATCTGCACTTCCATTGTTTTCTGGGATAGGGGCATTGTTATGTGACAATCCCTTTTGTTTTCCCAGCTAATCAGAAACAATCTTTCAATTTGTGAAGTAAAAAATAATCGCATTATCTTGGTAACAAATGTGACAAACACAACCTCCGAAAGTTGATCGTAGGTCTAAGCGAGTTGTAGAAAAACTCTGAATATCTTAGACGAACGGAGAGCGTGTTATCCAGAAAGTTGTAGCCTTTCTTTAACTTTAAAGACAATATTTGCTTTATCGATCTTTCGAAAAGTTATTTTACAGAAAGAAGAACGGTCGTTTGCTGCCCTGGTATCATGGAGGTATGGAAGTGTATAGAACCTAGTTTTGATCTCGGGGATCATCACTGCATGCCTAGCCTGCGTAGCATGGCGGTTTTGGTTGGGCGTGCTAAGTGACAAAGGCGAGCGAGGGCAGAGAAACCGCGAGGAGGAGTTTTATTTTTCTCGCGGCTTTGCTGCTCGTTCTCGTGCACTTCGCGCGCGAATTTCGCGGCTTCGCCGCTCGTGCGCCCGGCTCGACAAAACCGCCATGCTACGCAGGCTACTGCATGCTCCGCGTACCTTCTCGTAATAGAGAGATGTCCGCGGAGTGTCCGTATTAAAAGTCAGGGGTGTTGGCAAGGGAAGATCGGACTGTGCTTAAAACCCGGGGGGTACTCTCTTATATAAGCTGGTGCCGCCCTATCGGATAGGATTTTTGCGCTGTTTTGGTCTGAAAACGGGTATACACTTTTGGTCTGGGATCGGGTATGGTTTTTGAGGGAACTACGGGAGTGTATGAACGTATTTATCGTTTCAATTCCAAATGAGTAAGAAAGAAAGAGAAATGCGAGAATTCGAAATGCCTTTGAAGAATTTTTCTCTTTGCGCTCTAATCTAAGTAATGTTAACTTAATTTCTGCCTAAAGGCCAGGTCTGAAAATGGATATGGAATTTAGAGGTCTGATCTGAAAACGGGTGTGGAAAATTGCATTTTTTGGTCTGAAATAGGGCCAGGATTTGGAGAACCGGGCGGCACACTCCCACCAAAAATTCCCAGGACTATCCCCCGGGGCTTAAAACTACAATCTTGGACAGAGTGAAATGGAACAGCAAATCCCCATCCCTATAAATCAAGGATGAAGCCGCGCGAACGCCAAAACGCGCCATTTTCGCCTGTTTGATTTTGGGGGAAGGGGGAACTAAATTTCCCATGTATATTGTCTAAGATTGTAGATACTATCCTACGCGAAAAAAAATTACCAAAAGACCCACATATTCTTACATGTCCTTTAATTGGCTCTTGAATTTACCCAAAGCTGAAAGACGTGTTATACTTTTCCACTGTTTTCTATATAGAGTAACTTGGGCTGAAAGGTACGGTCTAAACGATTTAAAAAGTAAAATAAAACCATGCTTAAAAACATCAACCTGAATAGCAACACCGCAGTCACTTAATTTAATCCAGGGAATTAGGAGTAAGTTAAGAACGACTTGAAATCTATAATTGACTTCGTTCAGTAGAGGTTAAATCTCATCCGGATTGCCTCAGTTGGTTGTTTATTTATCACAAACGCCAGCCGTCGGTATCAGCATGACCCCCAAAAGAGGAGGGGAACTGGGTGCTAAGTTGGGGGGGGAGTACACGTTCACCTTTACCCTAAATGATTAGAATCCGGGGGAGGCACTCCCTAATTTGGCTTATTCGAGTATGTGCCGCCGAACAGAGTATGGTTTTCAAAGGCCAGTACAGGCCAGGAGCCTATGGGTCATAGGCTCCTGTCCAATATGAGTCTTAAACAGGGTATACAATTTCACTATTTTAGCATCTTGAATAGGATCGGGGAACTTGGGTATTTTTTGGGTGGGTATGTGCCGCCCGGGACTCCAAATTGGCACCCCGTGCTAGAAAAAATTTCCCCTAAAATTGATACCCCGTTCTAGAAATAGGCCAATTTTTTATACCCCGTTCTAGAATTGGCCCTAAAACTAACACCCCGTTCTAGAAATGGGCCAATTTTTTATACTCCGTTCTAGGGTGCAACAAGAGTACAACGGTTTGCTTGTTAACGCACTGAACCGTATTTTTAAAAGCAATCTGTCCGTGAATGCTTTCAAATGACTGCTTACAAAAGTGGAGAGCTTTCGTGCGTTCGAAGTATTATACCCCGTTCTAGAAAACGCCTCTGAAATGGAAACCCCGTTCTAAACCAGGAGCTTCAAAATCACGACCCCTTTGGGCGGCACATACCCGTATAGGTAATGTATGGGAGTACCCCCCCACCCCCCCGGGAATAGGATGTCTTATAGGAGAGAAGGCCTCTCAAAGAGTGACTCACTGTAAGTGTGAAGAATATCAATTTCAGGACTGAAGCACACTTTCCAACTCCGGGGTGTGGCTTGTAAGGGTGAAGGTTGGAGACGAGTGGTACCAACATTTATTTCTGGCAAAAAAACTGGTTCCATGATCGTAGTTAAAAAAAAAAAAAATGCTTAATTGCATATGCGAAACTAAATGAATCAGGGTCATTCATGACCAATCATGAGATCTCTTGTCTTAAACAAGGGGAACGAAATGAACGATTCTGGACCTTTGGTCCCAGCAGTAGTGCAAGACATGCTAAAGAGGGGAGACCTCCAGCGACAAATTACACCCCCCTCCGCCCCCTCCCCACAAGTCCCTTGGAACTCAGAGGGAACTCATGGCGAAAATCAGTGGAAAGAGCCAAACTATCATCAAATGGTGTAAAAATATGTGACAATATATAATATATTTTGTTACTTTAAAAATGGGCAAGTTGACAGGGCAAAAACTCAAGCCAAGACACTTTTTGTTATTTTATCCTGGTTTCACCGTCGTCGGACTGATATGCTGAGGAATCAGGTTTTCAAACACCGTTTTTTCTTTTCAAAACAAACAAGAAAGCCAGCTGACAAAAGAAAACAACGAAATATCTTGCAGCAATATATTTTCATAATGTCCTTGAACTCTGACCCGGAAAAAGGATCTTCCTCACTTGTAGAGTGACATTAGCAATAACTGGCTTCTCAAGGACCCACAGTTTTTAAATTTGATATCCTCAATTAGTTGGCGAGAAAAACAGCCGTCTTAATATATTTCGCACCCTATAAATTGTCACGACACGCGCTCGCCCTAAGCGCAGCGATTTTAGCAGATTTCTTCATGCTTCGAATCAAATTTAACGTCAGATCGACGGCGGACAGACGCGGGCAGCCACAAGGACAGATCGAGGTAATTTAACATCAGATAAAAGAACAGAGATGAGGATAACTCGCCGTTTGATAAGAAAACCAGTCAAGCAGCGTGTTGAGTTTCAAGGACTCATTTGCCACTGTTGATCGAAAAGACTCCCGATACAACGTAATTTCGCTTTACTTCTAGTACGGCATGATCTCCTTATCTCTGTTTAAAGATATGTGATAATATTTTAGAGGGGTAAAGAAATTTTTACTCTTTGAGGAAAATCTAAAACAACATGTGAGATGATTTACTTTGCGCGCACTACGCCTTATCAGTTTACGAATCTGACCTCACAGACATTCATCAACACATATCCGGTCATTTGTTAACATGTTTTCCTTTTCTTACATTTCCTTTCTTTAACTCGACACGAAAAACGAGGGTAGCTACCGGAATTTTATATCCTTGAAAAGTAGCTGATAGTTTTGGTCCATGGTGATAGCGCGTGAGGTATTTTAGCGAGGACTCCATCTTGGACTTTACCGACTTCTCTTTCATCACACAATTAGTTGAAGAAAAATTGGGCCAGATATCCGAGATAATAACTAAGCGAGAACGTAAGAAGCTTTCTATCTTGACCTAGAGATGAAGGCCTCATTAAACGAATCGATCAATGTAGGCTATCTGCGCCGTTTGTCTTGTAGACCGCTTTTTCTTTTGCGGTTGAGGCCACGAAATGTTCGGCGTGCTCTCCCATCCAAGCATGCTTACCTATCTAGGATTGTTGATGTAATATTTTCACGCATTATCACTTAAAAAGGAAACAGAAAACCTCCTTAACTATGGATTACTTTATTACTCTTCTTCTCTTCAATGTGAAGATTAAAAAAGGTTACAAAAGGTTTCAAAATTAATTTTGTATCAGCAACTTTGTCCCCGAAAAACGAGTGCTATTGGTCGATGTGAGAGAGATTTCAAGCCACAGAATTTCGTTCGCAGACTCAATGGCAGACACCTTTATGCCTTAAATATACAGGAAATAGCCAACGATTCCTTAAAGCTTCTTTGTGGCTGAATCAGAATGCAACCACAAAATAAGCTGTTATAAAAAAGGTATTTCACAGGCAAAAAAATGGGAAGTGTTTCCGGTTGTTCGAACGAAAAGTGGATGGCTTTATCCCTACCACGGATTAAGCGGCCTCCAACGAATAAGCGATAAAAAAGTAGCCTTAGACTATTTACAGGGTAGAGCGTTAAAGCGTTTACAAATAGGAATAAGTATGGACCAAGCCATTTTCAGGGTTCAAACAAACATTGTGTTTTAGCGCTCATCAGGTGATACTTCAATTCTGCGCCCCAGATTCCGCGGCCCCGCTTGTTTGGACTTCGACATTGGGAGACCACCTGGTACACAGTTAGTATCATTTTGTACAGCTTAATAAACTAAATAACATTAAAAGAAAGTACTGCCGAGTTGCCTTCATTTTACTGTTCACAATTCAGAATTTTTTAGCTCAGAGTCAAAAGTGAGATCCACCTTTCACAGCATGATGTTGACAGACCTACAGGAAAGGACTGCTCAGTGGACAAGCTTTCATCTTTAGTATTTCACCCAAAGACCCAAAAGTTAGAAACACCTTGTACAACATGCATTCTCACAAGAGAGAACAGTGCTCAGCAGTTTCTGTGGATGATCGCTCTCTTAAGGATTTTATCCACGGAATCAAAGAACCACCCTATACAGCATACTGCCCAGTAGTTTTCATTTGAATGATCACGCTTTTGAATTTTATCGACAATTTCAAAGTTAGCTCTAACCTTGTACAGAACCATGTGAAAGTACTGAGTTCAACGTTGCTTTTATGGTCCCACACTTCACTTGGCTAGAGCATAATAAACTACAGACAGTTTCCTAGTAAGTCAGTCAGTCAGTCAGAGGCTCTGTAGCCGGACTGGAAAAAACAATCGGACGAGAACCTTTTAGAAATCTCGATCTTTGCTCGATTCTTGTGTCTAGCTCGGTCATGCCCCTATCGCGAGAGCTGCATGACTATCCCGGCCCCGGGATGACTGCATTATGACTCGTGGAGTCATCATGGAGCATTATTCAGTACCTAGATTAAAAAGCGTAAAGATCTCAGTTCTGTTGATGTGTTTCACGAGAGGTCGATCGTTACGTCGGTACGTTTCACTAACACAGAAAACAAAGCCTGTAGAGCAGAACTTGGCCGATACCCTCTATCTATAGACGTAAAGGCCTCCCTTTTATGTTACTGGCAAAAACTAGAACAGAAATCAGACAACCCTCTCTTAAATGAAGCTTTTATTTACGCAAGAAATCACAGACAGTTTTATGATTTATTAAATAGGGACGAAACAATACAAGTGCACTACGAAAACGAGGTAATAAAAAACCAGCAATGTGTTAAGAGCACTCGTTCTAGCATTAAACAACAGCTGCAGAAAAAATTTTCTCAAGATTGGTTTAAAGCTCAAAACGACATTTCGGATAGCTCTAGACAAAAAAAATACAAACAAGGAAATTAAAAAAGATTATCACTTGGAAGAATACCTAAAGATAGTTAGAAATCCAGCTCATAGAATCATTATGACTAAACTGCGATTGGGAGTCCATACTTTACGTATTCAAACAGGGAAATATGAAAATAAAGGAGCTTCTATACCGGGAGAGGAAAGGCTTTGTTTGGTTTGCAAAAGAAACTGCGTAGAAGACGAGAAACACTTCTTAATTGATTGTACTGAATACGAGAGTCTTAGACAGCAACTTTATTTTCATATTTGTAAAAATGATGCAACCTTCATCAATTTAACAGATCATGATAGAACGTTACATTTACTCAGATTGGACAATGACAAAACTTCACATATTATAGCCAAATATGCCCATCTAATGTTTAAAAAACGAAAACAGTTCCTGAGTAAAAAATCCAATTGATTAGGTAATTAAATTATAGTATAATTATTATCGAAATAGTATATGCCGTATAATTTTGTTGTTTTCGTTCATATTTCTTTCTTTCTTTTTAAATTTGTTGTAGTTGAAAAAAAAACCTTTATTGTAACTAGACCGATGCCTCCCTTTGGAGAGTAAGGCGCAATAAAGATATACTATACTACTATACAACTACAGACTAGTAAACTAGGTGAAAACCTCATGCAGAGGCAAACAGAACCAACACAACATTAAGGGTAGTTTGAATTCAGATTTTCGCTGACTGCAAATAATACTAGCAGTGATCGAGGGGCGGTGTCACGGATTTCTTCTCGTTCATTTTGCTAATATTGCAAATCATACGACATTATTGGGAGTGGAACTTATTGTTAGCGACGAAATTACTGGCAAATTATAAAATAAAAGCTTCACTGTGTGTCATTTGAAATGTGTCTTCCAAGCATTAAATCAAACGTTACAGACAACAAAACCACAATTTTCTATCCGCTTCAATCTTGATCAGGTTTCAGTCCATCCGTGCCGTCTTAAATTTGTATTTGCTGTGCTATTTATACCTTCTTTTATTGTTTTGAGCTGTTATTTTTATGTTTCACTCAGTTTAGTGGAACCTGCCACTATTTAAAATTTGATGAATTTCGTGACACAGCTTCTTTAATGCCATCCCTATAAAGATCTATAAACTGTTTCCCATCGCTCGACCGACCCATCTTCTCGGCGAAAAAGTAACGAAAAAATCCAATAAGCATCATCCTACTTTCTAAATCGTCTTTACCTTGATTCGACCTTCGGTACGAACGAAACATTTTATGGAGATGGCCAAACTGAAGGTCGTGCGACTCGCTGCACCATGAGATAGTAGTGTTTGACCTTGTCCAGTGGTTTGGCCTGTGCCGATTTTTAGCTATTTTTGGTAACCCCACAAAGATATGAAAAAAAAAAAAAGAAAGAAAGAAAAGAAAACAACCAAAACTTTCAAATGAAATCGTTCAAACGTTTTTTTTTCGTGTTACAAGTTTTAGGTTATCAAAACTGAAAGGGGACATAATTAAGTGGCACTCTACAGTGCAGTCTTCGTTTGAATTAAGTACGTTTCATGTGGGTCTCACTACGATTTCCAAAACAAAATCGCATACCGGATGCGTGACGATTGGACTACCGGGGTGAAATTAATCGCTCTTTAATTCCTTAAACTGACAGGCAACATGCTTCTAAATTTTAAGCGTATTCAGAGGGGGTAAGAACGTGCTGTATTTGGACGTATTTATTAAAGTTTATCACTTGGGACAAAAGTTATTTGGAGTAACGTATCTTTGTTTATGTCAGTTTTCATGCCATTTTGTTTTTGAAATGAATGTTCCAACAGATGGTTACGTGTTTCGATCCGGTAAACAGATAATCTTATAATATATGTGATTGCTTATACTGCCACGCCGCCTTGTATAAGCTGCATAAAACGTGATAGAAGTACAATGTTGAAAATTTCAAAAATAACTCCCATGGAGATTATCGTAATTGTTTGCTTTTTTACATACTATTCCTGCTCTTGCAGTTTTAAAAGCGCTCGTTTCGTCTTGATTTACCAGTCGATGCATTTTGGCACAGCTTTCTCTGATTGCAATTCAATTAAAGATGACGGCCATGCATGTGGCGCCATGACGTACCATGACGTCATCAGGTCATTGCGTCATGTAAATATAACCCCAAAACAGGGTGCGTTTTTTTGCGAGAATCCAAAAACGGATTTGTGATCTCAGATCATACGAATTCTTCACTGCCAGATAAAACGGAAGATTCGTGGGAAAAAAACAACACTCCTCATGGCGAAGACGAGAAGAAAAAGCAACATAAGCTATGAATGAATGTATGCGAAATGTTTTTATTTGGGTTTGAAACTCAAACGTTCTTCGAATAGAACACACTCCTTAGGATAGTAAAATTATAAGAATTTAAAACTGAAGCCGCTGAACTGTTTTTTTTTTATTACTTGGAAAATAAACCAGCGTAAGCAGGCATTACATACGTACAAAAAACATGACAAGTAAGGGTTTGAAAACAGTCTACCAATAATCTGAATAGATGACAAACATGGAATAATATGTAACTCAAAATTAATAAGGCGCGCCCCCAACATAGGTTCATTTAGAATGTCATACATGTAAGACATCAGTTACGCACTACTTTTTTTGGAAAAACTGCTTGTCAAAAGTACTTTTTTCAAATCCTCTCCCAAAAAAACGTTCAGATTGTGAATCTCAAAAATCCGGATTTCGATTTGATCCGAAGAATCCACCCTGAGTGTGGATTTTATGGATTCATGATCCGTTTATGGATTTGCCCAAAAAAACGCAAACTCCGTTTTTGGATTCGGAAATACGGATTTGGATTTTTCCAAAAAAATGCACCCACAATCTATGGAGGTCTCTTTTTCGATTTGAAGGGAGCCTAAAAATAAACCCGTGCGAAACGCAGATAGCTTGAAAGTTGCATTTGTCAGGAATGGAGATTACCATTGATAGTTTTTGTCTGAATGACTTTATCATTGAGGCTTAAAATTATCTCTTAATTTAATTGCGTGGTGCTCCCCCAAATTGTCTGCAAATTTCCCTTGCCTTTGCCGCGATTCACCTTTTTTTAAACAGTCGAACCTCCCGTAAGCGACCACCCAAAATGCAAAGACTTAGTGGTCGCTTACGGGAGGAGGTCGCTTACAAGAATCGAACGGCACAGGGAGCTCTTCCTAGAAGAAGTCCCGGGCACATCTACTTCATGCAAGATAATTTATTGCATACAATTTCTAAGTTAAGCCATGAGTATTTCCAAGCAACGACTAAAGTTCTTCGTATATTCCAAGTAGCATAGTGTAGACAGCGAACATAGATAGAGAATGCGTCAAGTGGTCGCTTACAAGAAGTTAAAACAATGGAAAATCATTAAACTTTCAGGCTCAAAAAGTGGTCGCGGTCGCTTACAGGAGGTAGTCGTTTACTAGAGATTTCTACTGTAAGTCTTTAACTGGAGAAGGTTTGGTGTTTTGGATAGTTGGTCGCTTCTGAAAGGTGGTTGCACATGGAGGTTCGACTGTTGAAAATGTTACAACAAGGGAAACCTTCTCGAAGCCCGTGTATACGATTTGAAGATTCGTCTATATATTTGCACTGTACTTACGTTTGTCTCCCAGGGGACTCCATATGAAAAAGTTGGGGATGCTCGTCGGAAATTTTGGGAGTTCACCTTGGGCATGGTGTTACCTGTTTCAATATTCCTTCTCTTGCAACTCTAAATGAAACCTTGGCTGTTACAAATGTCGGAAGTTTTGCTCGGAACCCTTAACCTCTCGCCGTCAGCCATTTATAAGGAAAAAGAACCGCATTTTGAGCAAATCTTCTTTTGAAGCCATTTTGGGAATAAAAAAAAAAACGGGAATGGGATGTCATTTTGCAAGCAAAAATCTTCTTGTTTTTGAACTGTTCCCCTGTTCCTCCTTTTCGTTTCCCTTGCCATTTAACTGTTTCGGGGAATGGCTTGTAAAAGTTCCCCTTTGTTTTCCCCAAAACCTTTGTTTCCCTTGTTTCCCTTGTTTCCCTGTTCCCCTTTGTTTCCCCTTTTCCCCTTTTCCCCCCTTGTTTCCCCTGTTCCCCTTTGTTTCCCTTGTTCCCCTGTTAATGTTCCCCTTGTTTCCCTGTTCCCCTGTTCCCCTTTGTTTAACTTGTCCCCTGTTCCCCCTGTTCCTCTTGTTCCCATGTTCCCTATGCTTCCCTTGTTTCCCCTGTTCTTCCTGTTACACTGTTAGGGCTTTCCACAAGTTGCTCGAGATTTTCTAAAAGTTTCCCATAATTTCTCAAAAAGCTGCTCAAAAAATAAAAAATATGCAAATTGTACAACAAAAGTAAGATTTCGAAGCATTTTTGTGTAATTTTGCGGCGTAACAAGCATATTTAAATACCTTTATCCTCAGTTAAAACCAAAAAATGTAATAAGCAATAAAATTGCTGAATGACCTTCTTCACCCGAGACACTCAAGTCAGTCGAGTGTGACTCCTGGTGTGAATCTTCGTCCACCATTTTGAATTTCTCTAAAACCCGCCGACTTAGCTGCCCGGCTACTTTTATCTTGCGCCCATGATCAGCTCCAGGAAGGAGGATTTGACCCCTTTTTTTACAGAAAATTTTTGAAATGGAAGAAAGGCCAATTTTAAAATGCCCTGATATCTCAAAATTAGGAATTGGAAACCAAAAAGTTTTAATGAGCCTATCCAATAAAATTGTTGAATGACCTAAATTGTGCAACTCCCGGTAAGCCCCCTACCTTGTAATCCTTGGTAATCATTTGCAACCCTTTGTTACTCTTTGTAACCCTTGTAACCCCTGTAAATGTAATCCCTTGGAAGCAAAAGGCCAAGATAATCAAAAGATTTTGATCAATTTAAACACTAAGGGATTTAGTAAAAGTCATTTGACTAACAGGTGCTCCATCAATTATAATCAAGTGAGGGGGAACTATCAAACGTGCTTAGTCTTTGTCTTGATCCAATCAACATAGACTCAGTTTTAGATGCATTGAGAAGGAGCTTGTTTGCAGGAAGCCTATTGTTAACCTAGAGAGGTCTTCATGGACATTTTTGTCAATACTGGAAACTGTATTAGCAGCAAAGGCTAGATGCGTATCATCAGCGTACATTCGTGAATGAGAATTCAGTAAATAATTAGGTAAATTATTTTTAGATATCAAGAATAGGAGCGGACCCAGTATGTGTCCCTTGGGGAACACCGCACGTTGTTGGTCGACAGTCTGAGAGTGAACCATTAATAAAACATCGTTGTTTTCGTCAATCTAAGTAAGATCTAAACCAGCTATGTGAAATACCGTCAATACAGTAGAATTTCAACTTTGAGAAGAGACTATCGTGATCGACAGTATCAAAGGCTTTCTTAAGATCTAAAAATACAACTGCGGTTACATTTCCCTGATTTATGTTGTACGCCCAGTTGTCCTCAGCTTCAAGAAGAGCGGTAGCAGTAGAAACCTGGTTGAAAACTCGAAATAAGTTTATTTTCGGTACTGCTCCAGAGTAACTGAAACTGTCTTTCAAAAAGTTTGCTTGGGGAAGAGGAATAGCGTGATTGCTGTTGATGTCTCTTATAGAGACACTAACCACCTAGGTATATAGGTATGAAACCAAGATGGCCGCCCGTACCAGTAAGCGCTCCATTCTGAAAAAAATAGGAGACCGTGAACAGTTAAGCCATCTTGCGATACAGAAACTTGTTTACAATCATCTCTGCTATCTGACTTGTAGCAGCTGTTTCTATCAAAAAGTTGCCTTCCAAACGTCTTTGCCTCCTATCAGGAGCACTGGACGACGGTTTCTTTCACTCTCTAGGCTGGCCAGAGTACTTTTAGATCTCTAGAAATGCATTCTAAGCGGCGCTATAATCTGTTTATCTGTTCGGTCATCGTGGGGTAACTTGAGTCTTTTCGTTTTTACAAGGGCTTCAAAACTATTTTCCCGAAATTTTTAGATGTAATTAAACGTACGAAAGTGAGAAATTTACAGATCCCTCTCCGTTACATTTTTGAATAGAAAATTTTAGGTTTCCTTTTTTTCTACGAAAAATAACCTAACCTGAGGAGTGAAATGTGAAAAATAAAACTTTAGAAAGTCGTAGGAAATTTATTAGATACGCTTCGAAAATTTTAGTACCTGAATGGAACGGTCATCTTAAAATTTTTAGCCGTCCTTGTAATAGAAAATTCTAGGCAACATCTGCCTCTCCGAACAGATATTTTACAGACAGTCGTCCTAAGCTGTCTTTCATTATCTGCTAACTTCTAATTTTTAGCCTCCCCATCAGGTGACCTTCTTGAAATGTTAGTTTTTAATACCAAATTTTTCTTTCCTCTCTATTTGTTAACTTCTAATTTTAGGCTCTTACACCAGCTGGCATTGTAAAAAGGTTAGATTGCCCGAAATAAGGATTGCACTTCCTTATTTGGTCTAAAAGGGTATGTGCCGCCGAACAGAGTATCACCAAGAGCCATAATGGGCTCTTGGTATCACATAAAAGCAATTTGCCTCGAAGACATCACATAGACTCAACTGGAAAAACAAAGCGTACAAGTGAAACGTCTTATTCAGGCTCAGCAAATACTAAAAGTAACTTTTTTTGAATTTTTTTTTTGTGCAATAGTTTTCCATGCTTGCATGTCCGATCAGATCCGATCAGATAAAAAAATGGACTATTTGTTTACCTCCTGCTGGGAAGACACCAAAACTGTTAAGGCTTGAAACATCACAAGTTCGATGATCACTGTGATCTTAAACCTTTAAACCCTAACATCAAAATTTGAATTCTCATTTGTTGCCCCTATTCCTTTCCTACAGAAGTAGTGGGGAGAAGTTGATAAAATATCAAGCAAATTCATCTTGTGTGATCATGCCCCTAATTGTCATGACCACTCTGTTTGCAAAAAATTGATATTAAAAGGAGAAATTTGATGCTGATCTTAAGGCTTAATTTTTGCAGTTGAGAAAAGAAGGCCTGAGAAAAATTTTCCAGGCTTTCTTTTCGCAACTGCAAAAGTTACTTCTATAATTGGGATGATCTTCTTTCATACTGAGGGATAAACTTTGTCTGCGCCCATAGCTACGAGGGGGGTAATTCTTCTCCACCCAGTTTTAACCAGATAAGATGAAAGTCCAGTGCAAGATTACTCTTATATCGCCGTTGTCCCTTTGAGAAAAATGAGAGATTCGGGAGAGGAGGGATAAATGTGAGAAGGGGAACAGAAAGACCGATTAAGAAACCATTAAGAAAGACACATCAAGAAGATGCTTACGAGAATTCCACACAGAGCCACAATTCGCACAGAGTTTTACATGTTTTGGGCTATGCTTTTAAGAGTTCTATTCACCTCCATGTAGTATGATAACTTGAACCGTACGAAACCCGGGGGGGATACTCGACCAATACTTGGGTGTAGGTGAGCCGCTGAGGTTTTGAAACGCTGACCCTGTTCGGGACAAAAAAATTCCTAAAATACATACCCTGTTTAGGACAACACCCTCAAGTTTGATACCCTGTTTAGGAAAAAGGACAAAATACAGGCCGTCTTGTTTTACAGCCATTTAGTGGCAATTTCAATACAGTAAATTCACGATATAGTCATTGCTTTTGTATACTTGGAGTAAAAACAAATTTCATCTGACAAATCAAATCAATCGTGCAGGCAATACCCTGTTGACACACGCACAGGAAATTATATACAGTGTTTTGGACAGACTCACCCGAAATTCTATACCCTGTTTAGAACAGAGAGGTGAAAAACTACACCCTGTCTAGCGGCACATCCCTGGGGGAGGAACCCCTATAAAAGTGACGGGGGTGCTCGTTGTATCTTTTAAAAGTTTAAATTTGTGGATTGGTACCACTTAGGGCGCTAAAACCTAAAATGACTGCTGCCAGAATTGATACGCTTTATTAGGATAAAGATTTATGACAACACTTTGAAAAAGTCCTTGACAAGAAAGTGTTCGAAAGTTATTTATTTGCAGTGCCAGTTATATAATTTGTTGTTGTTGAATTGGTGCCTCTTAGAGGTGGAAATGAATTTGGGACACACCCATAAATCAAGTTTCTGTTACGTTTTAGAAGTGTTCTCAAAATTTTCCGACGAGAACCCCCGTCACTTTTATGGGGGAGTACCCCGTGTGGGCACATCCCCGTGTAGGCCATATCAGGGAGTACCCGCAGGAGCATGACAGTACTGTTTTAAGAGCGTCCTTCATATAATTTCGTCCTCATAAACAAGAATTATATAATTGCTTAGTGCGACGCAAAGGTTCCGGACGGAAGTAATCTAAATTCATGAGACAATAAATCATCATTCAAGCTACTGACAAGAAAATTTCAAACGTACAAAGAATTCTTTAATACGGCTATCAAGTTCGAATTGAATTGCATGTGGTTTAATACAATCGTTAAAAGAAAAGTTATAGTTTTATCTTAACTAAAATAAACTGGACACATTAGTTCAACATAATGAGAATTTGATATCCTTTCGCTTTTATCAATGTGATAATTTCTTTCAATTTAGAAATATACGTGTGAACCTGAAGAAAACTTGACGGAAATGGTGGCCTGGATATGATCAAAATTTTGGGAATTTCGGCAAAAATTGTGGAATGATCTTTTGCTTTCTAAGCCTTTATACATCCAACAATATAATGAGTCAAATGCATAAGGAGAAATTAGAGTAATCTAAAAATGTCTGAACTTATACAAAAAACACAAGACGCAGTGTAGTATTACAAATATAACAGTGTAAATATAGGGAAAAACAAGTCGCGAGGCTAAGGTTTTTGTTGTATTTAAAGGTGTTTTGTTTCAGGTATTTGAAATGACAATCCTTTTCCTTAAAACGATTTCGAAAGGAGGAATTAAGGACGCAAGAACGAGAAGTTTTAAAAACACTTTATTGCGCTCGACTCCTTTGTCTTCTGTATTGAAAATAACTGAGACAAATGCAGAGGAGGGTGGGGGGAGGGGGTGGGGTACTTTCGTGTTTCATTACTGTACAGATTCCGCGGTTTAGAGTTACCAGTCCTCAGTCGACACCGTATAATAGAAATGAAAATGTGCAGAACTATAGCGGAAGATATGTCGATTATTTTGGTTCTAGACGTGTTGATTCAATACTATAGCGACATACGATAAAATACCAAATGAAGTAGTTTGGAATTCGTGATAACTGTGGGGTCTTTTCTATGGCGGAAGCATTTTTGACTAAAAGTAGATATAGTTTTATTTAGAAGCACCCAAAAATGTCTTAACTAGAAAATACTTGAAGCAAAATATGTTGCGTCACCTTAAGAAGCCATTCCACATAGAGTCTAAAGAAAAGTTTCATTATGGTAGATTGCTCGATTGTCTCCACGATTTCATTTCACGTGTATTTATCACGCAAACTTAACTTCTCTATCGATTTTCTGTTCTATGTTTCCTTGTTGTTGTTATCTATTTAATTTGCTTGCCTTTAGGCCGGGACATCATCCTGAAATATTTTGTTGTCGACCCATAGAAAATGGTTTGGTGAAACAGAGCTGATTCCCCGACATGGCATGAATTCAAACTATGCACTTTTGATCGAGTTAAAGCAATCTTTTCTATTTAGGTCGACAAAGGTTAGGATTACTGTCTCAACTTTAGAAAAAGGAAAAATACACGCAAATACTAAAGGCTGTTTACATGAAAATTTGCGAAAGCTGAGCATAGTACTTCAAAGTTTCTACGTTTCACCGCCGGTTTAAGGTTCGGAACATTCTCCACCAATACGCCGCCCCTGATTTTGTGAACCGTTTAAAAAGTTCGCTAAAAAATTGTATATGTTTGAATACTGAATGCACCCTTGTCGCCATTTATCAATAAAACGTAGCTCGACGCAAAGCATTTTTAATGCATTAAAACTCCTTTTTCCAGAAAAATAAAGAAAAAGTGGTATGAATCGATACATCTTTGCCTTTGTTTCCGCATCATACTAAATTAAATCCTACTAGATAAATGCAAAAATGCAACGTACGCTTGACCTCAGTGTGGATATGCAGTGTATTCGTGCAGAAAGCCTTGGCCGATTCCTGAAAATATGATAGTTGAGCCTAGCGTAAAATGGAGTGCTATGTCCTGTTTTAATTGGTGAACGTCACAACTCATTTAGAATTATAGGGACCAAATTGTTTTTGTAGTGAGGGAAAAATTTGTCGATTTGGGTGCGAAATAAGCGGAAAAGGTCCAAGAAAGAAGTTGAACTTGGAACGTGCAGGTCCGTCCGCTAACCCCAGTATTAAGCTAGCTAGAACAATAGATTTTGCGTTAAGCGGAAATTCCATGGAATACGGCTTTTGCCACAGATTTTCTCGCCGCCGAAATATACAGCTTAAACAAACACGAATAACTTCTAGAACTGACAAATAGAAATACCTTTTTAGGGTGTCCTATTAAGCTTAGCTGAGCGAACGAGAAGTGCCAATAACTAAGCCCTGTATGTAAACGTCGTAATCCACGTGCTATAAACATAATGTAAGGTGTTCCTAAGGCATTAGAACAACTTGATCTTGTTATTTCGTTATTTTTTGGTAACTAATTTTAATCTTTTCAAACGCCTATTTCAGTAATGTTATTTGCTAGTTGATTTTGTAAATCAAGTTTTCTGATTTAGGAAATGAGATTTTTGCGTTTTCAAGTGCGCTTTTCTATCTTTAAGATGCGTTATTAAATTAAGTGTCTCGTTTTGATTTGGTAAATGCGATCAGGTGCCCTCTTTCTTCTCGAAAATTGATGCGATATTTGTTTTTAAAACACCTTTTGACCAGGTTTTGAATGTTAATCTGGCGTTTTTATAAGTTAAGTTAGGCTTCTCATTTATGGTAATTAAACGGATATATAAGGGCACAACGTACAAGTCAGCCGAAATATGATTCCGAACTGACGACAACTTCATGGTATAAGGCGAAACAGTTTTGGCATAAAAGACAATGTTTTATTCCTATACGACAAATATGGCGTCACCATAGTGACTTCATGCGACACGACGTTCCTTTCCTTCAAATTTACGTGGAACGCTGCATCTGAGACACCCGTGAATTAGAGATTGTTCGCAGGATACTATATTTCCTTGATGAGTCAAACTGCAAAGCATACTACTTCCATGGTAGGTGATTTAGGGCCTGTCTCAACACTAACGCTTTTTCAAAAGTATGCGTTTTCCGTGTCATCGAGAGCGCATCGATCGATTCGCGTCCACACTACCGTTTTGATGCGTTTTCGACTGCCCCACATAAAACGTTTGAAAACGATAGAATTGCAGGTTGTGATGTAAGTTCAACTCTTTGCGCATGTTACAGACAGAATGAAAACTACAGGCGAACCTCTCTAATACGGACACCGAAAGGACAGAGTGAAGAGTCCGTATTTGAGACGTGTCCGTATAAAAGTCACTATGATTACGTCACTTTATAACTCCGCTTACAGTTTTGAATGTTCAGTAGCTAAAACCAGGTTCCCACTCGTATTTAAACTGCATTTTAATTCACAGTACAAAGACACTGTCTTTCAGTAGCATACAACAACATGATACATCTCAGCTACAAAGTAAGTGCAGTCGTAGACAAATCACTGTTTTAAAACGAAACGAGCTACAGCGCAATGCTGCATGTAAAAGTTGTAAAGTAAAGCACAATTCTGAGAGCGTCTTTCGCTATTTTCCAAGTGCATTAAACAGTAAATAGAGTACAAAATGTAATAGAAAAGATCTTTATGCTATCTGTAGTTATTCAAGCCTTAAAAAGTCGGTTATGTTCCTCTGTACACCTTTCGCATCTCGTTATTTGATATACAGCGACTGAGCTTTTGAAATCACCTTGCATAGCTCATCAGCCAGACGGGATTCACCCTGTGCAGATTCATCTGATTAGGATTCGGGCGGGATTCGGGATTCATCCGATCACTGCAGTGTCCGTGATAAAGAGGTTAAGTTTATGTGAATTTACTCTCTTGGGCCGTTGTCAGTCCGGGAGACTGAGTCCGTATTATAGAGGTTTTTTAAGAAAAAATATGTGAGAATTTTATCGGGATCACATTGGAAACTGTCCGTAATGGAGAGGTGTCCGTATTAGAGAGGTCTCCGTACCGTGAGGTTCGACAGTATCTGGGTTATTCAGTAAAGTCCTTGTTATTATACACGCCCCTGCGATATTTTCGGTCATCGTTTTCATTTTGATCCGTTTTCGACCGTCGCAACAGACGATATGAAGCATTTTCAGTGCCTACCTTAAATGATCGATTATGCGCCGCGGCGCTTATATCATTTTCCCTGTCATAGTGTGCGGCGCTTATACGAGAGCGGCGCTTATTTCATCTACAGGTAAAACACTGAGAGAAATATAGAGAGAATTAAATGATTCGCGTACTAGCTATGCACAATTTAATATAGAACTGTTATATGAACCTGGGTTCAGGAGATTCCAACTTTAGAACTCACGAGTGGGTCGAGATCTTATCTCTCAAAAGAGATGGTTTTGACATCTCTTTATATCAAGCGCAGTAACAAAGGTGGGGCGTTTATTGCGCCGCGGCGCGTAATCAAGAGCGGCGGTTATCAAATTATTTTCGGTAAAGGTAGGGCACTTATTCGAGAGCGGCGTTTATTCGAGTAGCGGCGCTTAATCGCTTTTTTACGGTAAGTGTGGTGTTAAATAACAAAATTTTGGAATGTAATTTTTGCAAAGACAAGATTTAGCTTTTCAGAAAGAAAGCGTATAATATATACAGGTCAAAATCGGGGAGAGAAACGTCGGCTCTCTCCTCGATTTTTTCTGAGGGTCTTGGGGGCGGCTGTACACTGGCTAGTGGTCACTCACGATCACTGGAAGTAGTCGCATACCAGAGCTTCAACTGTAGTGCTGGGAAACCGAATTTTGGTGTTTCGATACGTGGTCGCGCGCACACGGAAGTTTAACCGTAATGAAACATTGAACAACTTGTAAAAGATCAATGGCAGTTTGAAAGTACTTTTCTTGTGTTGTCTAGCTCAGACAAGGTCCCGCAAAGTATGGTCCTCAGATGGATACTCCTGGGTCGAAAGAGCCTGCTTAAAAGAATCTCGACTTAAGTCATTGCAGTATAGGGTTGTCAAGGGTCTGTACGGATGGTCAAATTATATGCCCAAAATCACAGTCAAAAAACAAAATTCTGTCTTCAGTGAAATACAGAGTACAAAGTTTATGCTTGCGTAAAATGCGTGAAAGAATGCACGTAACCAGGAAAAATTTACGACTGAGCTTGAAAATTTAAGTCACCCATCAAGAAAGCCGCCGTCAAACCAAACAGAATTAAAACCAGTTTATTATCATTTCATTCTGTCACGAGAGGATTAATTCTTCCTGAACCTTTCAACAATATCTAGGCTGCGCGTGCCGAGATGAGATTGCTTTCTATGCCGAAGGAAAAAAAAGTCTGCATTCCTGTATGTGGTGAGATCTCCTGCCAGGAGTCACGATGAGCGAAAAAAACGAGACCCTTTTCGAATAGAGCAAGCCCGCCAAAGTCGCAAGCTTCTAGTGGGGTCCGGTGTATTCACCTCCGCGCTGGAAAGTCTGTACTGTGATCGAAAATTAAACATGAAGTATCATTTCCTTTAATTCTTAAAACTGCAGTCGTGTTTGTTCAAACGGTAAAACTGGTTTGGTCCTGCGACTGCTTGTGTGATAGACGTGACGTACGGAGGAAAAAGAAAAAAAAGGTCACTGATCAGCAACACGGACATTTACATGACCTTATTTCTGCGGTATTCATGCAAATGTCGTGCCACACCCCAAAATTTGCATTTTCGTTCCCAGCATCACTCTCTTCATTACTTTCTATGTCACAAACTGTAACACTCCATCTACTCCTTGACATTGATCTTTGTAGGAAGGTAGACTGGCGGGTTAAAATACGCCATACAGTGTCAGAATTTTGAGAGATCGTGTTGAAAAAGGCTGAGGAAGAACGTGAACTTTGGTTTCTAAGGCCCGGTTCAGACGCCGCTCCACTCATGTGCCGAACCTAACTTATGAAGTAAGTACGGCAAAAGAGCGGCGTCTGAATCAATTTGGTACGGCAGTTTTAGTTTGGTGCGGCAAAAGCGTTAAGTTCGACAGAGTCTGTCGAACTTAACTTAGGTTCGACACACGGTACGCCGTCTGAATCAGATGTCGCGCCAGTGTCGCTCCAAAGTCGAACTTATTCAGTTAGGTTCGGCACATGAAAAGTACGGCCTCTGAACCAGGCCTAAGTAATATGAAAAATCCTTTCTGTTACTGAAAAGACTAAAAAAAGATTAAAACAGCAAAACCAAACTGTAAACCAATGAGTTCAGTGGCCCCCTAAAAAGTGGAAAAGAGATTTGAATCATTCAGTGAAAAAAAGACGTAATTGAAGAAAGCAGAGCCAACTGATCCTCAAAGCGAAGAGAGAAAGGAAATCCAAAACAAAGCTAAAAAATTTCTTGTATTAATTGCATTTTGTCTTTCTGGTTTGAAACTGGAACTTTTCGCCGGGGCTAAAGTTCTCTTTTGAGACCATGAAATAAGAAAAAAAATCATTTCTTCATATATTATTTCTCTTTGCTCCATGATTTACTCACTGTAGGAGTACACCTTAGAAGAAAGGAATCTTGATTCGCACAGAATCGACACGTGTCAGCCGTTAATTTTGCCATTCGGCGCGTGCTTTTGCTATGTACTTAAATAATCCGATCCTTGAGGTACAATAGGAGACTCTCAGGTTGTTAAATGAAGTGCACCCCAGCAAAAGGGTATTGTTTGTTCTGGTGTGTCGGTCTACTTTATACGTATCTCACCTCACGTACAAATCACAAATATCGAGTTTAAAGGAACAATTCTGTAGGTCTTCTCGGTGATTTTTTATTTACAATCCACAGGCCGCACTCTAATCAAAATATTAACACAAAAAACAAGCAACTTCTGCAAAATTTCAACAGTGTGCAAATGGAAGCAAGCACGACGCCACCGAGTCTGTGAATGTTATTGGAGTGGCAGAGTTCTAAAATGACTAGTTTTCGCGTTGACCTAATCAAAGACTTTATTGATAACGCGGTGTAATCACCACAGCTGTAAAAAACAAAACTTGTTCCGAGGAAAGCTGGCGCTCCGTGGCCAACAATGAAGGCGTTTTTCAAAGCGGAAATTGGCTTTAATGGACTGCTAAAATCTTGAATGCAAAAATTGCAAGCTCTCATGCGGCTAGCAGCATAAAGGGTGTTTAGGCACAATACAACACCATCCCGAAACGATTATCTGACTGTCAACTGACTCAACAAAAAATAACTGACATTAATTGATGGCGGGCGGAAATAGCCATGCTCTGAGTGCAAAAATTATAATTGCAGATATCACGTGACTTGCGACATGGGCCGAAAAACCGACGGATATTTATTACATTTGGGATTTTTACTCATTTCTTGTCGTTATTTATTCATGGCTGATCTTAAAATAGTCGAGGAAATCTCCAGCAAACTTAAGCCTAGCAAAAACGTGCTAACCAAAATAGAGACCGCACCGCGTGCAAAAAAATTTTCGTGGTATGAGAACAATTGCAATGCATGCCCTGGTCAATAAAAACGATCTTTTCAACTAATCTTTCCACTTGTACAAGTTACGGAATTTCTCAATTTTTGCGGCGTTTACTTCGGAGAGTCACCTTTGGATTAGTTCTCTGTCATAAAGCTTTTAGTCTCGCGGATGTTGGTCTTTGACGTTCAAAAGATAAAAGATAGCTGTAATATTGTTCTTTTGGCCGCGTGTGTGGTCCATAGGTGCCTAATGGAAGGCCACTCTCGGAACGATAGACGCTCCCAGCCAATCAGAGACGTGCTAGGGTGACGTTGAACAAGGGTAGCTGCGCGGGATTAGTTTTCATGCTGGAATTGACAACGGAGATCGGCTTTCACTAACTGAGGGAATGTTCACTGCGAGCAAAGTGAATGACTATTAACGTGGATTATGGCTTGAGAACTGCATATTTCGGGCTGTTGTTGGTTTCATTGCAATCGTGGTAACGTTTAAGGTGGAATTTCAATGCTCTTTGGCGTGCCTCGAAGACTCGAGCGAGCGTGTTTTGAGAAACAATCGCTAAGCTAAGATAAAGTTAGAAGCCCGCGTGGTCGTCGGGCTATCTTCATTATGAATGCTTTTTCGTCGCCAAATTCAACTTGGGCCAAAGATGCAATTCGAGAAATCGACCAGGTGAGCGAACATTAGTAATCCAGTGTTATTTTGCGGGGCAGTTCTCCTCTATCTTGTGTCCGAATCCTAATTTTATTGTTAAAATATTCTGTTGATCAACAGTATTGTTTACATTACTTCGTATAGATTTCGCGTCAAGCTGAAATCTAGGAGATTTTCCTATGCTTCTATGGCTGCCGAAAGCCTTCAGTATCCGCAGATATCCTCTAAAGTTGAAAATTGCTCAACTTTCAAAATCTGCGTCGCCAAATTTCGCAAAAAATCGCTGTGTAGGGGTAGTGTTTTCCGTCCCGATAAACGAAGCGCTATGAGGGAGGTCGCAAGCTTGTCCTACGGCATTTTGACCTTGGTGTTTTAATGCGACTTAACAGAAATGTCGTTGCGGACGCTGGTACGGTCGAAAACAAATTACCATCAGAAGATTTTAACTTAACACCTCAGAGAGGTTTATTTTGGACGTAATGCGCTTCTATTGTGGTTTGCAGTCGGGTTTTTCTCTTTCCGATAATAGAAAGGCCACCAAGTGTCTTCGAGGGCCAGACAAAACTGAGGCTCATAGCGATTTCCTTCTTCTACTTCCTTCATCTTCGTTATAACGATTTTAGACGAAGTCTTTGAAGATCTGTTTTGTAATATTAGATAGGCGCCGAAATAATTTCACTTCTGTGTCGGCTTGGCTTTTTTGTTGACTTTTTTGACGTCGAACAACAAAAGATCGTATTCCGGATTGATTTGCTCTGAATAAACCGATCGGGCGACAAATAGCTGGTTGAGAATCTGTTGCGAGTTTCGGTTATTACAATACTCTCAAATACCTATCACTTTGTCGGTTCTTGTTTGTTCCTTAAAGAGGTTTAAATTGGATTTTGTAAGCTAGCACCACGCAAAAGATTTCACCATTCTGTGAGCTAGATTCGCCTCGCCCTTACTAAATTTGTGGTTGTTATGCTTGTTAAGTCCCTCTGGCAAGCCTGCCAGAGTTGGGTGGTCTTTATAAGCACGTGCTTTTCTCTCTTGCAAGATAAATACTACCGAAAAGTAGCACAGAAATATTAGAAGCTCCAACTAAAATGTTAATTTATTGATGTTTACTAGTTTCGTAAACGATATTTACTCATGGAGTTAGTTAAACTTAAACGTACGCGCTAGCTTATCTCTTTAATCTTAAAAAATGAAAAATAATCACGTAGAAGCAGGAAGGCCGAGAAATTATTTTGGCTTTTACGCAAAACGTTTATTAATATATCTCGTTGTTTTCAGGGACATGCCAGGGGCAACAGAAAGGCTTTGGTAGTCCGTTCGAAACTTCAAACCGTGTTCAGAAAATTTGGCCGGTTCACTCAGAGCCACTGCGCCCCAGTGATTTTGGTTGGGTTTATTCCTCTGATCATTTGCGCGTTTGGTTTGACGAGAGCAACACTAGAAACAAATGCAGAGAATCTTTGGATTGAAGGTATGTTGAGCACTTTAGACCCAAATTTTTTGTTCTGTGGTTCTAGACAGAGAGCTCTAGCTGACATGATCAATAAGCTAGATATGTGGTGACTTTTACTGCCTTGTAGTAAAGTGGCCGATGACAGTTTTAAGCATTTTTTATCAACTGTTCCCGTAAGATGGACACCTACCTAAAATGAAAAAGCAAGAGTTGGTCCTTTTTTCCTGGACAGCTCTTTTCCAGGCACTGGTAAACAAGTTATCACATTGTTGGGAGGGGGGAGGGGGGGTGGTTGCTGGGGTTAATTTTTGCTGGGTATGTGCCACTTGCCTCTCAGAGCCCTTCCCCATTATAGTCTATTCTGTGGCCAATTATAGACCCCGTCTTAGTCACTTTTGGACAAATATGTAATTTTTGTGATCCCTACTTAGTCACTTTCTATTTTTATGAATTGACCTTTTTTAGATTGAGTGAAGATCACTTTACTTTTCATCTGCAGTACAAACATTCTGCTACTTTTGCTAACCATAAATTAAATATGAAGCACTTTCTTACTCCAAAAAATCTGAAAAATATGGAACACCATTCTAGTAACTCTATTGAAAATGAGACCCCGTTATAGTCAATTCAGTCATGAAAATGCGACCCCATCCAGCGGCACATCCACATTAGCCTCTTATAAGGAAGTACCCACCCCTCCCCCTCAGGTCACATTGACACCAAAAGCTACCACAGTTAATTTTTGCAGAAACCAAGATGAACACCTGTGGGACTGAGACTAGTATTTGTGATATATCCCTTTAAGTCCCGACAGTGACCAACATCAATTTTCTCCTAACAATATCCAGTAATTGTCAAGAGATACAGTTATGAGAATTAACAAATGATCACCAAAGAGAAAATACCTTGATCTGTTATTAAATTCTCTCGATTGATTCTTAAAGGAAATGTATGGAGATCAGTTTGGAGAATTTGTATGTTGATATTGGGACTTAAAGGGATATTAGGGTGCATGCGTTTGGGTGGATATGGATCAAGATTTATGATTCAATATTAATGGTCGTGATGAATCAAAGGAACCAGTCAAGGACTCATTGCTATCTTTGATTCCTTAACCCTTTAAGTCCCAGTAGTGACCAACATCAATTTTCTCCTAACAATATCCATAGATTGTCAAGTGCAACATCTATGAGAGTTAATCAAATGATCACAAAGAGAAAAATCTCGGATCTTTAATCAATTTCTCCCAACTGATTCTGTATGGAAATGTATAGCGAATTTGTTTGTGGATATTGGGGCTTAAAGGGTTAAGGTCCAGGTGATCCTTGATCATAAACCTTGATCCTCATTGCCCCAAAGGAATGCATACTCAGGAGCCATTTATATAAGGCGAGCCAGCATGGTGAGCCAGGCAGGCCTGCTTGACTCATACCTTATTTCCTCTTAAAAATTTTATGTTAATATAAAATAGCAGGCCAGCTGACTTACCGAGATACCTTTTGGCCAGCAGGTAGGCCAGCGCTCCATTTAACATCAAAAAAATTTTGGAGGAAAAATTAGTAGAAAACAAATCTTTGACAAAGTAGGACATTATTTTATAGTCAAGCCTACCCCCAGAATCCACTGATTAATGAATTTATTTTTGCAAAAGTTGGATTTGTTTGTTGTTGTAGATTTCAGATTCATTTCTACATTCCTACATGTGTAATGAGCAGTGAATTTACACGCGGAATGAATTTCTGCGAGCTCAGTTTTTCTTGAATTTGATGTTTTTAAAGCAATTTTGTCCGTTCTAAGATTTTTTAATATGACCGCTTGCTCAAAAGTGTTCATCAAAAATTCACTGCTCATTCTGCATACAGGAATGCAGATTTCAACTTGATATTTGTTGTGGCAACAACTAACAGATTTGTTTTTCAAATAATCGATTCATTAATTGAATCTTGGGGGGTACGCTTGACCTGGTGTGACTGTAAACTTCTTTATTTGTTGTAGACAAAGAGCACATTTTTCTAAGATACAATTGTCTTTCATGAAAAAAAAAAACTGTCACTGGCAATTGTTTTGAATGTCAAGTACATACGTTAAGTATGGTCCTTTGTAGTGTCCCTTTAGTTTATGTTGTAAGTGATTAAATGTGTGTAATGTATGATGCCAGGTAGGCTTTATCACAAAAAAATACAATATTTCTAATTCTGGAGAGTCGAGCTCTTACATGAAATTACACAGTAAACCTTTTCCTATTGAAAAAAAGATAAAGAAATGGAGTGGGCCACCTGGAAGTAAAGACGATGTCATGCCCTGAATTATGCTGTGTGTAATAAAAGATGGTTCTTAATGTTACATTGTGTATGACAGGGTTCAAAATGAACTTTTTCTACGAGCTAAGAAAGATTTGATGGAGAAAAAATGTTCCATGGGGAAAATTGAGGTCACCAAAAGTTATTTCCCTTTCTTTTTCAGTAAAACAACTAGAAATATAAGCCCCTACATTGTATTAATTAGATTTACATGACCTCATTTAAATAATCTCATAAGTTAGTTGTGTGTTGATTTCCTGTTTTTTGTATATATTTTTATGTATGGTCATATTTAAGCTGCACAAGGTTAAGGTGGTTGCTAATTTGACACTAATGCAGCATTTTTGGCATCTAGTACCCATTTTTACTTTTCATCTTCTCAAAATGCTTACAGATAAGCAAACATGTTTATGGCTTCCGTCTAGTCCATATGGGGTGTGAAAGTCGCTTGGATTTAGCTCTCTGTTTTTGAAATTATTTTAATTTTATTATTTGTGCATTGGATTGGAGCCAACTTTAAAGCAGATGCATGTGATTACAATTTCCATCTTTTGCATCCAACAGGTCATGATTCTAATTTAGCCTTTAGTGCTGAAAAATGCTTGTCAATTAATCTCCTTAAGTGAAGCTAAGATTGTTAATAGACGCCACTTCTTTAGCTGAGGAGCAACACTTTAGCTTTATATTGCAAGAGAATTAACAGCAGATATAGAATTCCTAAACAACTGGAATGATTTGAATCATGTGTACCTTTATCGTAAGCTTGGTGTTGAATTTTCTGCTAGAATCCCGTTAATGATGTTAAATCAGGTTTTAAGAAGCGTGGAATTTCCTGTCTCAAAGTAAAAAAATATAGATTAACAAAATTGCTTTCATGTTCCTGTTTCATCATGGGACAGTTACCTTTTTCTTGCATCCAGGTTTTGGCTGTGTTGTTTACTTTGTACATGTAAATGCTTTGTTTTGGAGGTGGATGCTTTGAGGAGGTACTGACCCTTGGCAAAAAGCATCAGCTCATTCGTTCAGAAAAGTCAGTGACCAATTTCTCTGAATTTGAGGAGAGGCTCTTTCAAACCCTGTTGATGTAGTCAATTACTCTACTGAAGTCACTACTGCTTACTGTACCTCAAGTTTTACTGAAACCCCTTAAAACATAACATTAAAAAAACCCAACTGTCTGGAAGTAAACATGAGGTGGCAAAATCAGCAGCTTAGAACTACCTAGCATGGCGCAATGCCACAACCTCTGCGCTAGCCATAGCCTGAGAAAAAAAGCTCAGATCTGGGTAGTGACACGTCATCAAACAACAACTTTATGTATTTCAAACTGTTTGTTACAGAAATAAATAATACACAACCTGCAAATGAGGCTCTGCATGTAAGGGTAAAATTCTGAAAAGCAACATGACCTTGAAACAGTGACATATATAGGGCAGCAGAAATGGCGACAAACGACAAAGATGGGTTGAAATTGCAAATACAATAGTAAAATACCAACAGCGACATGGCATCCTCCTCAACCCTTTAAGCCCCAGTATCCACATACAAATTCTCCAAACTGATCTCCATACATTTCCTTTAAGAATTAGTTGAGAGAATTTAATGAAACATCAAGGCATTTTCTCTTTTGTGATCATTTTTTATATTCTCACAACCTTATCTCTTGACAATGTATGGACATTGTTAGGAGAAAATTGCTGTTGGTTACTATTGGGACTTAAAGGGTTAATAGGCGAAACGGTAGGTTTTGAAATTGAGACTAGGGACATATGTAACCTCCATAAGAAGGCCTCGTAACTAGCAAAGGCCATTTGAGGCGTGTTGTGAAAAATAATTAGGTAGATTAGTAAAAAAAAAGAATGTAAAGAAAACAAGTGTCAGTATGGAATTTCTGCAGTTGTTCTTCAGATGTCAAAAAATGTTGGCTGTTTTCTCAGCCTAAACAACCCTCAACCTCAACTTAGTCTAGTCTGATGTATTGACCATTTTGCCATACAGCTTCCTACATTTCTGCACCATTGTAAATAATGAAGTTAACCATTCCTGTTTGTTATCGTAGTGGGTGGCAGACTGGAAGAGGAGTTAAAATACACAAAGAAATCTCTTGGAGAGGGATATGGCGGAACAAATGAGCTCCTTATACAGACCCCAAATGAGGAGGGGATCAATATTCTTTCTGTGAAAGCAATGAGGCAACACTTGGATGCTGTGACAAGAGCCACAAATGTTACTGTGGAATTATTTGACCAGTAAGTACATCACAGTGTTTTAACCCTTTAAATCCTTCTATCAAAATTTAAATTCTCATTTGTTGTCCCTATACATTTCCTATAGAAGTAATACTAACATTTGGATTTTGATTTGATTCATGCTTTCAACTTATTGTGTCACTCATCTTGCAGTGAAATTGAAATAGTTTCTGTCTGGAATAGTTTCCAGTTGGCACTTTCTGACAGACTCACAGGACTGCTGAAGATAATTTCACTTACCCACAGGGCCTCCAAACTTCTACTTTAACTTGCCCAAAATCAAAATTTACTGGCCCTGGGCAATCTGACCTGGGTTTTTCCCTGCCCTGCCTTGTATTGATTATACTGATGAAATTAATTTACAGAACTTGGACATTGAAGGATATATGCTACACTTTGAGCCTTCCTCCTATGAACAACCATTTGGATTATGTAAGTTATCATGCATCATTTTTATTAAAATATGATATGGCACCAAGGTGTGTATCTGAGTTATTCAGGATCAAAAGTACACACCAACACCAAAAAAACTGTGATTTTGAACTACACCGCTTTGATACAGTGGTCTATGGGAAGCATTTGCTGCACTACCAAGGACCTTTTATTTAATTAAAGGTCAATGGTGAGCTAAGAAAATTAACAAGCTTCAATGCATTCAGTAAACATAGATGTGGTGTGGACCTTTCAAGCCATATAGATAATGATAGTAACTGCTGTGACCTGTGTAAATTCTGAGTCATGTATGTTTGTATATAGTTTTAGGTTTTAGGTAAGATCATTAATTTAAAAATCATGTAATAGATTAGTGTGCCAGTACTTAGAAAAGTGTCTCCAATTAGCTAATTGTTAAGCTAAATACATTGACACTAAAATAAATTTATTATTATTATCATCATGTGGACTGGGTCAGTAGTAACAAAATAACATGAAATGTCTGGACATGCCAGTATTCAACAAAGGTTAGTGTGGGTTACTCAGGGCTCAAAATAACCACCAGTCAACAGACAATGTCTGGCCAGAATGGGGACTTGATCAGCTGAAACCTTCACTCAACATACAAGGTCATGCAGATGTAGAACATGCTTAATGTTTATTCAATTAAAAAAACAACAAAATCATCTCAACTGTAAATCTTCAATTTTGTCTCTGTAAAAATACATTCACATTCACGAAGAGAAAATCACACAAACGTAAAATAAAAAGACTGAAGAATAGTGTAGACAAACTCTCAGTGTCCATTTTAGGGAGCTGTTAATTGATTAATGACAATTGCTTGTTCTCTTGAATAAATGTGTTACTTGGCTTCCTCTACTTTTATAGTATTGTCAACTGTCCCAGTTGAAAGACGCTCCCTAAAATGGACACCCCGTGCATTCTTCATTATTCTCCAGGCTTTTTATGTTACTCTCTAGATCAGATGAATAAAGAACAAAGCTGGACCTTAAAACTGCTTTGCTTATGAATTAAAGGGCAAATTTGAAGTAATATCGATATCAAGAGTTATCTGGGGCCTTTTCCCATGCACTTCTTTACTTGTAGTAAGTTGATTCAGGCTTAGCTATTTTAGGCTACTAACAGTTTGATATGGTGAACACTCTTTGCATGAAGTCCTTTTCTTCATCATTGTTCAACAGCTCCTTCCCCAACTTTTGCCATGTGTTATCATTACACCACTGGATTGCTTTTGGGAGGGTGCCAAACCACTTGGGCCAAAGGAACTAGTGAATCTAGGGTAAGTTACACTTTTGCATAGATTATTATGGAATAGTGGAGGCGTGTGTGGCCGGGTGGTTGACACCTCTAACGGATCTGGAGGTCCGGGGTTCAAGCCTCGCCTGTAGCATTGTTTCCTTAGACAACAAACTTTAGTCCTCTTTGTCTCTCTTCACCCAGGTGTATAAATGGGTACTGGCGACATACTAGCTGCTAGGGGGTAACCCTGCGATGGACTAGCATCCTGTCCAGGGGGGAGTAGCAATTCTCCTAGGTGCTTCATTCTAATGAAACTTGGACAAGCTCCAGCCGTTTGGGCCTTTGGCTCGTTTGCAGCTTCACCTTTTTACCTTTTTTTATGGAATACAAGCAATTTTGCTACCGTACCCTACAGGGTCTGGCAGGGGTGTCCCTGATCCTGCATTCTTGCTCCTTTTTTGCAACAATCCCTCCTCCTGAACTTCTGTAATCTCCACCTCAAGTACCATTTTCTTTCCCAATACCAAATCCTGTGCCAAGATTTTGTTGAATCCTGCTTTCCAAGTATCAGTCAAATCCTTTCCCGAATCCTGCACTGTATTTTGGCCAAATCCCGGATCCTGAAGATACCCTTCCAGACCCTCATCCTAAGCTACAATTGGCAACAAAATTAGTTGGACACTTTTTAAAAAGAGAAAATAACGCTCTCCCTCCTCCATCACGTCCATGCAATGTTGTGCTGCTGGTCGAGCTACCTGACAACAACAACAAACACCCAAACTTGGAATGGAGGGGGGTAGGGGACGGATGTGGATTTTTTGGTTCTCCAAAGTTACATGTACCCCATTAAAGGACAAAGTTTCAACAATTTTCCTGCCAATTGTAGGTATGGAAAAAAATGTAGAAACTCTTATCTTGATCTCAAATTCCAATGAATATAATATCCTATTCTACTCGAAAACCCTAACACTTCCAGTGGCGAATTGAGAGGAGCCCCCCCCCACCTTTATCTCGAGGTCTGGATCCGGCACTGCATTTCTACACACTATCAGAAACAAAATGGCTTGAAACTCCACCCCTTGCAGTGGCACATGTCCACATCCCTGTATCTGTGATCTATAACTGAACAGTTACGCTGCAAAATGGATCCATTTGAACATTCTTTACAATAAACATACAAAACTGAAAAGTAGTGTTCAGGGCTGTCAATAAGGACCGGTTAGCTGGCCAAAACCGCTGGCTACTTTCATCTCCTTCTACCATAACTGCAACAAAAAATAAGCACCATCAAATAAAGTTGCAAAGAATCTGTTTCCCAGTTTTGAACAATGTTTTGAACTCATATTCTAACAGGTTTAGACCTGTGAAATGTTTGAACCGTAGAGAAATTTGGACGACATTGTTCCCAGTCTTGCGTGCATTTTGACGAAACAACATGGCGTCCTCAATAGGAAACACCTCTTGAAAACCACTGGAAACGCCATTTCTGAGGCTGTAATTTTTTAAATGTGCCTAGATGCCTTGGCTGTCAAGAACGTGCACCTTTGGCACGAGTTCCAGAGCCTCCTAGTATTCATTATCAGCCTGCTACTTGAAAACTTTTTGACAGCCCTGAGTGTTTAGCACATTGCATAATATGGGATAGTAAGCCAAAGGAGTAAGGTTGTTGTGAAGCAAGATCCAAACGCTTGTTTTACAGGCCTCTTGGATCTCTGAAGTGGACCACTATTAACCCAGAAGAGCTTGTAGAACTAATGCAGTCCTCCTATTCAGATGACCAACTACCTTTTAATTTAGCAGAATTATCAGGACTGCTTAAAGAGGTGGGTGTGAGAAAGAGTAACTCATTTTGCCTGGTACAGTGAAACTCTGCTTAATGAACCCCGCTATAACAAAGATGTTTTGTAACGAAAAACATCTGAAAGCCCGGAAGAATTAGTATAATTGCTGTAACAAAGTCCCTGCCATTACGAATGGATTTTGATGGTCCCAACACACAATGATCTGCACTGTAACGGATATTTTGTTCGGTTGCTCGCAACAGTCAGTAAAACCGACGGATTTGAGTAGAAATCTCAGCTTGCTTTAATTGAAAGTGTTTTTGAATTTGATGTCTTGATTGTCAGCGCTTAACACTTACGGTTTACGGTATCGGATGAATAGCAATAACTTTTTTTACGTTCCCTATTGAATTTTTGGTAATTGTTATATATTTGATTACCCCACTGTAATAAATATTTTTGTTGTTATCCAGATGATTTGTTAAAACAGGGTCTTTGCTATGACGAAGACCCTGCTGTAACGAACAATTTTTTTTGGTACTGTGTCAGTTCGTTGTAGTGGGGTTCCACTGTACACTACATATTTTTTTTACAAAATCTGTAAATTACTTACTTACTTCCAGTCGATGCCTAAAAGATGACAGGAAGAAAACTGACCCCATAGGTCCCTAAGTAGTGCGTTAATAGATACAGTTTATTTAATATATCTGTAAATTCACTGTACATAAAAAGGATACCGTCCAACCATCCACATGTAACACCCAAGCAGAAATTTAGTTAAAGGCAGTTATTTGCTGGCAAGAATGGGACCAGTTAGGGGGTCTGTTCCATATATCACTGTGAGAGTTGACTGCATACATACATGTACACTGCAGTGCATTAATTTTGTTCCAACCTCCTCAGGACTATGGTTTTAGTACATTTTTTATTGATGAAGGCTTATATAATCCTTTTTGGACCCAGAGAACTGTAAGTGCTTTAGAAAGATGTGTGTACTATAGAGGTATATGCATAAAAGGAAACTTCAATGGTCGTTTTTGTCAGATGCAATGTAATCACACTAAACCTTCAACACAAGTTGTATTTAGTGAATAAAACTTACAACTGGCTTTTGATTGTCAAAGTCGCGATTAAGGTGCCATAACTTGTGTTGTGTAGCATAGGCACACTATGTTCAACAAAGTTGCACCTTCTAAATCCACCATCAGAGAGGTTTGTGAATAACATTCTGAATCAATACTCTTACCTACTCTATGTAGGCTGGCATCACAAGTGGCTACGTGAAGAAACCTTGTTTAGATCCATATGATCTAGACTGTCCTGAGACAGCACCAAACTACAAAACCAAGAAGGTACAGCTTCAACATATTTAGCCATAATCTGTACCTTAATATCTCTTAATGCCCCCTCCAAAATGTTATGGGCAAGGCAATTTATACCCTTTCTGTGAGAGGGGACGGGCTCCTTTATTAAACTGTGGCCACTGAATCCTTTATCATCAACATGTATATTCTCTGAACTCTCCTCTGTTATTTCTTATGTACTAGTAAGGAGAATTGGTTTACAGATCAAGACACTATGTCTATGATATTTATTTCGTTTTTTTCCTATCCAAGTGGTTTATTACACTTAAGAAGTTTGATGACAATTTTGTGAGGCTTTTCAGAGTTAAGCCTTAAACACCTTGACAGATTTATGGTGAAATGATTTGTGATCTTAACTTTTGAATTTGTGGGTGAAATCCTATGACACTAACATTTCTGAAAAATGATGAAACCTCTTTGGTAGAACTTTTGCATGTGCTTTTTTATTTCTCGGGATTTTAAAAATTTGGGATTTCTTAGTGAATTTTCACCTTCCCTCGGTTAGCAGTGATTATCTTGGGGTAAATGGAGGTGGCATGTAATTATTTGTAACATCATTATGGTTATTTCTTTTTGTATTTGTTTCAGAAACCAGATATAGGTGTTGAGCTAACTGGTGGCTGTCAAGGATTCGCTACAAAGTTTTTGGATTGGCCAGAAGAGCTCATTGTTGGAGGCGTTGTTAAGAACAAAACTGGTATTATAAGAAGGTATGTTTAACTTTGAGGGGTGGAAAAGTAAAGTCATGTATTGCTCTATCGCTCCTCGTCATCTCATTTTTAAGCCATTCACTGAGAAGTTTTTTTGGGAAATGGGTCGGGGGGCGGGGAGAAGAACCATAGGGCATGGCTTCCAAGTCATTTGTCATCACTTCATTGGTTTCAGATTGTTATTGGCATGGGTTAATTTTATCCTTTTAAGCCCCAGTAAGCTCATCCGATTTCTCAAGACTGACCTCCTCATGGGCTTGGATAAATTGTACTTGTAAAATGGCTTATTCTGCCTGGTGGCAGTGTCCGTAAAAATCGCTTATTCTGCTAAAAATTCTGCTCGGACACCTTTATTCTGCTCGAATTCTGCTCGGTATCCAGAAGAGTTTTCGGCCCTTCAGGCTGTATTTATTGTCGCAAATATATGAGGGAGCCTGGGCTTAACCCCTAAAAACGAATTGGATATTCATTATGCGCAGTGAAATTGTAATTCATCTTACTTTTAATGTGAGTGCGTTGTTGCTATTAAATAATCATTTGTTTTTATTTAGTTTTAAATTTTGTTACAACTGTTATGCATATCATTAGTGCTACTGATTTTCCTTTATTCTGCTCAAATTCTGCTTGAAAATGCCTTATTCTGCCGGCAGAATTTATCCAAGCCTACCTCCACACATTTCTAACATCAAATTTTTGCTCCCTTTCTAGTGCTGCAGCATATCAAAGTATTATAATGTTAATGGGGAAACAACAGCTTTTTGAACATTGGCAAGGACAAGCTAAAGTGGGGCATTTTGAATGGTCAGAAGAAGCAGCATCACAAGTTCTAGAATCTTGGAAGCGGGAATTTACAAAGGTACGTAAGATGAATAGCAATTATTTTACTTCTTTTATAATTCCCCCCTCACCCTTTCCTTGCATTCATTTACCCTTGAAACAGAGGAATAATGGTTGTTTGGATGGAAAACTTGACCAAATTTTATCCAAAACCAAATTTGTCTCTCTGAAATCAGTTTACAGTTACATGTACAGTCAGCGATCTCCATTAACACCATTTATCACACGATTAGATGTGTTAATCTGGAGCTAAAGTTAATCTCAGTGCACTGGACAATCTTTGCTTAAATCTCTCTAGACATGTAGCAAACATTGAAGATTTCCTTATTTTATGTTATACACCCATAATGGCTCTGTACAGCAGCAGGCAAATGTTATGACTTTTTGTGTTTGTCTAGAGGTTTGACTACATGTATGTTAAAATTCAAATTTTGTATGTCATTGATCTGTTTTTTGTTATTTTCAAACACTTAATTGCAGACCATCAACAATGTTGATCAAAGCAAGGACTCCACAGTGCTTGCTTTCTCTTCAACGTCATTCAATGATCTGTTAAAAGACTTCTCCCAGACAAGTAAAACTAAAGTGGCCATTGGTTATGTGCTCATGGTAAGGCATAAAAGTGCAAGCAGATAAGAGCATTCTTGGTGTCATGTCATTTCCTGCTGTTTATAATAATGATAATATATTTTCTTTGTCTCTGAAGTACGTGACTTCAGATTGTATAGTTCAGTCAGCCACAAAATTTTTCAGCCTCGATTCTGTTTTAGTTTGTAGTTTGATGTGGGTAGCACAAACATTGTTTTTTCACAAGTATCAACAATGTACAACTGTATTTGCTTGAAAGGACCAAGAATATTAAATGTCGCAAGAGCTGGAAATTTGTGTCGAGCAAAGATCTCACGTGTACCTTCCCATTGTCTTGGTTATGTGTAGTTTTTGCAGCAAGCTTTGTCAATGAATTATTTTGAAAACTGGCAATAAGTTTATTGATCAAGGTCAAACTCCCTCAACTAGTTTGAAAGAACCAAAGAGAAAACTAGGGAGAAGAGTACTCCTCTGAGCTGTATTTTTTTGTTGCAGCTTATTTATGCATTCCTGACCCTTAAACGCTGGAGTGATGGTGTAGATTCCCATGGGGCATTAGGGTTTGGTGGCGTTCTTCTTGTCACTGTTGCTGTAGCTTCAGGCCTGGGATTTTGTTCATTCATTGGAATCAAATTCAATGCTGCCTCTACCCAGGTGAGTCTTGAAAAAAATAAATTTGCTTTGAATTAACCCCACTTACTCTGTAAACCCAGTGGTGGTTTCACTTATTTATATTCAACTTTGAATATGCCTGAGCTCACTGCCACATCAGTTACTTTTAAATGGCTTCAATAATAGCTTTCAAAAATATGCACAACTGCATCTGTTATGGCAAAACAAAGGCTAAGATGATAGCATGATGATGATGATGATGATGATGATGATGATGATGATGATGATGATGATGATGGTGATGAGGACGATGACGTTGATGACGATGATGACAATGATGATGATGATGATGATGGCAATGATGATGACAATGATGATGATGATGATGATGATGATGATGATGATGATGATGATGATAATGACAATAATGACGACGACAATGGTGATGAAGATGACAATGATGATGGTGATGATGGTAATGATGATAATGATAACAATGGTGATGATGATGGCAGTGATGATGACGATGATGATGATAATGACAATGATGATGACGAGGAGGATGTTGATCATAACAGAAGTAGCTCCTTCACTATTATTGCTGACCGTTTCACCTACTACCAAATAATACAAATTAAACTCATCACAAATAGATGAGCTTGGGAACTGGTGCCTAAAAGGTTAGCGGGGTGCCAGATGCCAAGCTGCAGGGGAGGTATCCATGGCAACCCTGGAACGCGGGAACCACCCAAAAGAGCGCAAGAATCTGCAATGATTCGCAATAGCAAAGCGTTTGATCCGCAAAGATCAGCTGATAACACTGCACGTGTAAAGCAATGAACCTTGAAACCCTGTGAAACCTCTAGAGGCCACCCCAAAGGTCACGTGCTGCAGATGAGGGAGACCGCTGGCTGCATTTGCTCACATTTTAACTTTGCCTAAATGATATTTAGCCACATTTAACCTATTAATTGATAGTCAAGCAAGCTATGGTGATCATGTCATGTTATTTTGCATAATCTTGTAAGGATTACAATGTAGTAGTGACATGTGTCCATTTACTGACCAAAATTATCAAATACCTTTGAAAACTTTTTTTCTGTGCAGATCCTGCCATTTCTTGCTCTGGGTTTAGGTGTGGATGACATGTTCCTGCTTGCGCACACTTATTCCACTTCAAAGGATAAAACCAATGTAAGTTATTATAATTGTTTTGTTGCAAAATAAACATACTACACTTGCTGAGAATGATGAAAATTTTATTTAACTTTTGTTAATAGACCTATTCGGTTATCTCATTGTTGTACCCAATTCAAGTCTCCCGGAGTGAAGATTCTTTGTGTATTGTATTATGGCATTCACATTTAAATGATATGGAAATTTCTGAAACAAAACGTTTTATTCCTAAAGGGTTTGAATTGGGTACAACATTGAGCTAGCCGAATAGGTCTATTTCCTAAAAATAGATCCAGGTCCTTTTGAAGTCATCATTGATAGAATGAGATTGGCAACAGGTACTTTTAAAGGGAGTGAACAATGTACCCATGGCAACCCTATCAATAATACCACTCAACAAAGAACCAGTGATGAAACCAGTGGAATAGTGATGTGAACTATGATGTACTGACCAGGCCCCAGTTGTTCGAAATGGATAAATCTCTGTCCAGGGGATAATGTAGTAGTACTGGTTTCCCCAATTCTTATCCACTGGATCACGTTTTATCTATTGATACGTGCAATCCATTCCTTGAACAAACCTGCATCAGTTGGAGAGGGTCAATCAATCCAAACTTAAATTGTGGCTGCTTTTACCTGTGCGTCACAAGGATTAGCAAGCTTTAAAGTGGACACAATATAGTAGCCCTTTATACCCATGACAGCTACCTCACAGAGCACCTGATCAAAAAAGGTACTGCTTCAGACCCAAGTTTGCCCAATTTGTTAGTTAGTCACAGTAAAGGCCAGGGATGTCTCTTAGAGCGGGCTGCTCGCTAGTATCACTGGCTAAATAAGGGCTTACCACCAGCCCAAATAACTCTGGAAAACCAAAAATGGGAAATTTTGAAGGAGCAATTGACTAAAAAAGTCAGCTTGACTATTAAAAAAGCCTGCTAGCTTTTCCTTAGCTACACTCTGAAAGACTTACAGGGTGAGTGGCCTGCTAGGTTTCCCTGCAAAAACTTTACCAGACATAATCAGTAGAATTAATGATGTTTAAGTCATGACTACATTATTTCTTTTTATCCCAGGAGCCAGTGGAATATTGTCTCGCCAGCACAGGTGTCAGTGTGTTCTTAACATCATTCAACAATATGTTTGCCTTTTTCATGGCGGCCCTGATTCCCATTCCAGCATTGAGGTCCTTTTCATTGCAGGTGAGTACCGGCGTCAGGATGCCAAATGTAATACTGATTGGTGTGGAGTTGCTAGTTTTATTGCTTTGCCAGTAATGTAGCTGAATTGAAATTTAGGCCTAGTTAAACTCAAGACAGGGCTGGCTAGCAGGCTATCGGATTAGATATGTGGGGGTTTTACAGCCTTTCTCTTTAGGTCAAGCGCTGATGAAAATAGCAATATTGATATCGGCGCTATATAAGTATTATTATTATTATTATTATTATTATTATTATTATTATTATTATTATTATTAAACCATTATGTTTGTGTGTCATTGCCTGTTGTGGCTGATGCTTATTTTCTCCGGACCGTTCCCCCCTTTGATAATTATTAGGTAATTATGTTACATTTCACTGGTTTGTAGTGTTACAGTGTTTCGATGGATGCCCTTCTGAAGGTTGTCAAGGATATGCATTACACTCAGCTGCAGTCTAGAACTCCACCAGCCTTACACACACTCCCCCCACACACCCCACGCCCATCTCTGTTGGTAAGTTTGAAGCCGGGAGGGAGGGCAGGAAGCACTTATTTATAGGGGGAACCTAATTGAGGCAAGGCACTATTTTGCAAATGGTTCTGTTAACCACGCTGTGTTATTTTTCTGCAGGCTGCCATTGTTGTTGTGTTCAATTTCTTTGCTGTGATTGTTATCTTCCCTGCAATGATTGCTGCTGATATTAAAAGAAGGAAAAGTGGCAGATATGATCTATTTTGTTTTTGTCAAAGGTATACACAGTTGACTTTGTCTTAACGAACATCTCTATAAGATGGACACCTGTGTAAAACGGACAACTAGAGTTGGTCCCTGCCTTTCTTGACTCCCTTTTTTTCACTCTCTATAAGATGGACATCTAAGACACCTCTGTAAGACAGACATTTCTGTGAAACAGACACACAGAGTTGGTCCCTGTTTTCCTTTAGTCTCTTTGTTTCTCTCTCTATCAGACAGACATCTCCCTAAGACACCTCTATAAGATGGACACCTCTGTCAAACAGACACCTAGTGTTGGCCCCTGACTTTCTTTAGTCCCTTGATTTCACTTCCTATTAGACAGCAGACATCTCTCTAAGACAGACTCTAATTGCCAGTCCTAAAGGTGTCCATCTTATACAGAGTTAACTGTGCATTTTCATTTAATTTTATCAAGAGTACATCTTACAACAGTAGTGTGAGGGGGTTGTTGGGGTTGCAGTTGTGTTACTTCAAAACCTTTGCCTGATAATGATGCAGCGGTTATGAAGTGGATAATTGAGTATTCGAATTATCTCCTTATAAAATTGCAATAGTGTTTATTTCTTTGAGACTATCATGTTTCTGTATTGGTGTCATAACATTATTAAGTTTCCTTCTCTTTACTGTCTTCCTTGTAGGACGGATCCCCAGAGGATATCTATAACACCAAGCACATCAGTCGATAGCAGTCTTGTTCTTCATCGTTATCATAACTCATCAAACTCCTTGTCGGACTCCTCAGCTATTGTACAGGGAGTCAGCAGCACTGTTATTCTTCCTGGGAGCATCCAAGCAACAGCATCACAAACAATACATTTACCTAATGTTGTGACTGTTCAAGCCTCTGCTCTTGCAGAGGTGGGTGGCCAACCAGTCTCACAGCGGCAGCACAGGAGATGGCATGGTAGGAAAGGTAAACAAGTGTCAGAATCAGAGGACATTGAACTGTCAGCCACCAGTAATGTTTGCAGTGGTAATGGTGTTGGCATAGGCAGAGGTAAAGCTGGGGCATCAGCAAATGTTGTGCAAGTGCAGGTGGCTGGATCAGTGGCTGCAGAACAAAAAAGCAGCAAAGAGTCTGCTTCAAAACCGCCTTTCCAAGGCTATAGCAGAGCATTCAAAGTTCATCCAGATAAGAGTGTGATTGACAGATGCAGTTGCATGGATCCTGCCGCTTCATCAGAACAAAGAAGCAAGAGACATGCTGCAAGAAGCACATCAAAGGATAGTGTTGTCAATGAAAATGCCCGGTATTTTGCCAAAAATTATTCAAAGGACAGTGTCATCAATGACAATGCTGTACTTTTTAGGAGCAGGGAGGAGACTAAGGCATGGGCCAGTGCACCGAGAAATTTTCAATTCCAGGTGTCAGCAAATGCTGTGTCAAATGGAGAAACCTCCATGGCCACAGCAGAGTGTTCTTCTGTGCCAGAACCTTCGAGAACATCAAGTTCACACTCGAGATCTTCATCAGGAGTTGAATCCATGGAGAGAGCTTCTACATCTGTCAGTTGGTGTGACACTCAAGGAGCATTCAGCGGTTGCTGGCAGAAGCTGGAATTTCTCTCACTTACTGCCTTTGCCAGGGACCATTATGGCCCCTGGCTGCAGAAAATGCCAGTTAAGGTATCCATTCGTTCTCAGTATAAAATCAATATAATTCAAGAGGAAATTGCACTTCTATAACATAGCGAAAATATGTAGACAATTGCACCACTATTGTGTCTGTTAATACTTTTGTTGGGTTGATTGTTAAAAGCTTCCCATGAAAACTCCTTGAAAGACAACTCTAGCTATTCACGGTACATACATGGTCCGAAATTAACTTTTTAATACGGGCACAAACTGGCGATCAAGTATAAATTTTTGGTCGCCAGGGGGTAAATTGTGGTGGCCAAAAATTCCCCCTCCCTTTTCTTCAAATAAAAGTTTAAACACAAAATAAGGAAAAATGTATTGTAAGGACGTTTTTATGCTCAAAAATTGCACTACTTCTGCTCCCGATACTAGAAGGCAACCATACATGTACAAGTGAAATCTTTTTTTTTTTTTTCCACAAGTTACCTTTTGGAGATTACAGAGCTATCTGATGTAGAATGTAGGAACAGAAAGCTATCTGCCCATGACTGCACTGATCTTATCAAAACTCTATTTTCTTCTGATAACTACCACTAAACACGAAACATAAACACAAGTCAAGCCACTATGTTGCTCATACCAGCCACAACCATGCCACATTACTCGTACCAGTCCACATACATAATGTACTTACGTATTTCAGCTGAAAACAACATGGCAGCTTGGAAACGTTCGCCTCGTATAAGGAGAAGTTTCCTCACCTTTTAAGTATCACGCATCATGGACTATGGGTGGCTTACAGCTTATAAATGGACTTATAGCATCTGCCAGTGGTGCCCTTGTATGCTGATGTCTATTGTTAGCATGTAAAGAGGGCATGTCTTGTTGTCCTGTAATCTACTACATTAAATTACATTGCAAGTACACAGAATTTCACAGAATTATACGATCTGTCTTTACATTTCCTTTTAGATCTTTGTTTTGTTTGTGTTTGCCTGCCTCTTTGCTGCTGGTGTGTATGGAAGCATGAGAGTTGAAAAGGGCCTTGATCTTACTGATGTTGTGCCACGAGAAAGCCCAGAACACAGATTCGTTGAAGCCCAATTCAAGTTTTTCTCATTTTACCACATGGCTGCTGTAACCAAAGAAGATTTTGATTATGCTAATGGCCAGGAACTCTTGTATCAATTTCATGCTGCTTTTAGAAAGGTAAGTTACCAAAAGGTAAAATAATATACAGTATGAATATTGCAAAATCGTGCATTGCATGCACAACTTATAGATAAGTCAGTTTTCTTGCAAGTCAGTTTTCTTTGTGCGAGCTGTACATGTGAAATTGAGATTAGGATTGCCGGCTCCTGTGGTTGCCATCAATGAATCATTTGCACAGTGACGTCATTTTACTAGACTAAGACCAGAATCCTTCATTGTTTTGCTTTCTTGTGCAAATTAGGGCTTTTGTTATTTAAACCACACTCGGATTAAAAAATATAAATAGAGAAAAACGGAAGGGATTCTGGTCATAGTAGTAAAATGTTGCCATCATGTAAATGGCGTATTAAATTATAGTGACCTAAATACTTGTAATTGCAATTAAGAGTGACCTTTAAAATTCCCCTTGCAGATTCCAAACATAATCAAGACACCAGCAGGCGACTTACCACACTTCTGGTTGATCTACTTTAGGGAATGGCTTGAAGGTATGTCTTTAGATAGTATTTTTAATCACTCTTTTGAGGTCACAAGGTGATGTCAGATTGAACTGAAGTGCCCAGATCTCATAACCAGAATTATTACGTAAACACCAATGAAATACCAGGTGAGCTTTGGCACGAAAACTTGATATCTTCACAAGTGAAAATATCTCCGTTGTTATGGCTACACAATAAATTGCGCCTTTCACACCAAGAAACTATCAAAGTGAAATGGTTTGGTATTTCATTGGTGTTTATATAATAAATAGAACATTACATGGCCGCTTAGAGATATGAAATTCCTCCTCTCGTGTTGAAAAAATATTTCACTTGTTCGTGAAATATTTTTCAACACTCAAAGAGAAATTTTGTATCTTTGCATGGCCATGTAATATCCTCTATTTATGTAGAACTCTGCGCTCTAGCATGGGTTGAAATATCTCTTCCCCTGTGCACAATTTATATGACAGAGCTGTTCTTGACTGTTGGGTCACTGGTTATGGGTGGCTCAGGGGTAAATGGTTTAAAAGTAGTAAATTTAGTCATACTTTTGAATAGCAAGACAATGGAAGTTCTGACTCAGCATCTCCTTGCTTTTCTCAGGCCTTCAAAAGGCATTTGACAGAGACTGGAATGAAGGGAGAATAAATTATTCTGGCTGGCAGGCAAATGCTTCGGATGACGGTGTAATGGCATTCAAATTGTTGGCCCAGACCGGTGAAAAAGAGTCAGTCAACCACTCAATTGTGAGTACTTTCACTCCGTTATTAATTTCATTTTGTAAAATGCTGAAAAACAAATAGTACCACTTGAAAGGACTAGCAAAGAGGTTTCATTTGAATGGTTCAGACCAAACAATTTTTTCCACATACTCCAAAGTTAGAATTACATACAAAACAAATAGTAACATGTGAAAGTACCGCTAAAGAGCTTTCATTTGAATGGTCACTTCACAGGATTTTGTCCACAGACTCAAAAGTTAAAATGTGCTATGAGACTATATCATTTAGCACTGGCAGTAGATGGGTTAATTCACAGCATCAACGCAGGAGGGAATAAAAATAAGGAAAATTTTAGATTTAACCAATAGAAAATAAACGTTTTCCTAGTTTGCATGCACCTGATATAAACACTAGAAGGTGTTTGGAGAATTTGGGACAGTTTAATATTCATACCCATGATGAAGTTGAGATGAAGTTAGGGGCTTTTATTATATAGACATGAGTGTTTTGCTCGTGTCAAAAACAATATTTAATTACTCACTCGCTGCGCTCATTCGTAAAATATTGTTTTGCCACTGGAAAATAAAATTCATATCTTCGCCCCACTGTGTAATATCCTCTATGTATACACTTCTTAGCGACTCAGAGCACGCTTACTATTTAAGTTATTTTTAATGTCAAAATGGACTTGTTGTGAAGTTAATTGATCTTAACCTTGCTCAACAGGTCCGTAGTGTGAGGTTAGTCAGTGAAGATGGAATAATTCGCCCAGAAACTTTTTACAAGTACCTGATGGTGTGGTGCAGTATGGACTACCTAGGGTATACCTTCTCACAGGTAACTAGTGTTTACATTTATCATGATATTGGCTTTCATAGCCCCTGCAAAAATTTTTCGTTTCATATCAGAGCCTTGATGTTTTGGGTGAACATAACTTTGTTGGTTTCCATATCACCTCAATTTCTCTTTGACATAACGATGATCGTTGCGGGTGATCTTCTTTGTAAACAGGCTTTAATTTTATAAATTAATTTTATGTATTTTTTTATTTTAACATTCATCTTTTTAAATGCTATTACCGTTAATTCTGTAGTTTGTAAACATGTTGAGGATATTGTATATATTGTTTATTTAGCCTGATTGTTTTTACCGTGTGTAAATAAAAGTGATGGTGATGATGATGATTAATTAACCAATATTGTTACATGGAGAAATTTGACACAGGTCACTTTTTTGTACATTGAGTTTCATTATTTTTCAGTCATGTTTCCAAGATAGTTTTAGGAAAGCACATAAAAGCACATAGATTTAAGTGAACTGATATTCTCAACTCTTGTCGTAGGCAAATATCAGGCCTGTACCAACAACTGGAGGACACTGGAGCAACATAAGAAGTGTCCAAACATACAGAGCTATGCGAGGTAAATTACATAGCTTTCTCGAAAAGGCTTTTCTCCAAAATGAAGGAAAAATCAGCAAAAGTTAATACCAACTAGCCAGTGTTCCAAATACATGTACTAGCTCTATTCTTGTTCATATTGTTTCAGAAAACTCTCATTGGTCCTTTTTTTGCAAGAAACGTATCAGTGATGCATAAGATCATAGCTCTGATTACTGTGTTTAAACTGTGATGCAAATTGTGTAAACAACAAGAATATTTGAGGAGCAAAGATGAATAGTCCATTTTCGAGTTTGCTATGACCGCTGAATTAAAGAAGTGAAGACGCATTTTTTACAGCCTTAGCCTCCATCTGAAGTAATATATTCACAAATTCCAACGAGAAAAAGACCTGTTTATTACTCTGTCTATTGTGTATATTGAAATTTCAAACACTTACTTGCCGGAATTTCTGAATATTTTACTTTACATCGAGGCTAACCCTGTATGAATGTTTGTATTCAGCGGTAATTTTTTTAACGAAACCGGACTATTAAGACTTTTAAAATTTTCTTGTACTCATGTGGTGGAAAAGACACAAGTTAAGATAGTTTTAAAGTCTCCTGTTGAAAATTATTTAACCCTTTAAGTCGCAATAGCGATCAACATCAATTTTCTCCTAAGGATATCCATTGATTGTCAAGAGAAATGGTTATGAGACTTAATAAAATGATCACCAAAGAGAAAATGCTTCCATCTTTTATCAAATTCTCTCAACTAATTCTTAAAGGAAATGTATAGAGATCAGTTTGGAGAATTTGTATGTGGATATTGGGGCTCAAAGGGTGAACAGTTCTGGAAGCTCCACATGTTTGCTCTGTGATAAGGTTCTAAATGATTTCATTTCGTTGTGATTTTCTTGACAGTTGAGCCGCCAGCACCACCAATCAACTTTTCATTTATTCCATTCAATCTCATCAACATCAGGAACACAAACGATTTCATTGACATTATAAAGGTAAGATTAATACTACATACACTGCTGAGGGTTCACTTAAGGGGAGCGAGTTCTTTGCTGTGCTGTTATCATCCATCAGTTCCCCAGGGTGTGCTTATGCAGTGCCCGGTGGTCCTCTCCCAGTTTACTTTTGGTCTTGGGCGACTTGGAGACCTTAGCTTTTCCTTAAAACTCACATGCTGGGCACCCTGGATTTCACAGGTTTCAACCACTGGTTTCCTTCAATTTGTCTTAGAACAAAGTCATAAGAGCACTTATGGCTTGAAGTGAAAATCAATATTTTTTGAGTCATAAGCAGAGTTATAAGCATGGCGGAACCAGCGACGGAAGAATCAGAATGTTTCTCTTTTCTTCTGGCTCCGCTTAACTCTGTCGCTTATGATCTAGTGAAGCATATCAGTCTATCCACGCCATTCATGGTAACGTAGAACTGGAAGCAGTTTCATGTAGTCTTAAATAATAAGACTAGACCATTATGTTTCATTGTAGTCTGAAATGTCATACGCCTCCACCCCTAACCCGGAGGATGCAGGAGAGCCCCCCCAATGGGATAGGGGGTGGAAATGTGTGACATTTCAGACAAGTTTCAAAGCCTAAACATAGTTTTAAATAGTAGAGTTAAATATTACCTTTGGAAGTCAGTTGATGCAAATACACGTTTTTGCGCTTAAATAAGGTAGCAATTAACATGAAATGGCCCCTTAAATCAATAAAACTCCTTTTCCTTTTTGCAGAGTGTCCGTGCAATTTCAGATGAGTTCTCTGACAAGGGCTTGCCTAATTATCCTAGTGGAGTCCCATTTACTTTCTGGGAACAGTATATTTGGCTGGGACACCGACTTATGGTTGCTGTTTCCATTGTTCTTGCGACAAGCTTTGTTGTGATGGCCGTTATTCTGTGCAATTTCTGGGCAGCAATGTTCATTGTAAGTTTATGGTCATTTCTGATGCGATAATGTAGATAACACAGGTATTTGAAAAGATCAAGACATTTACAGACTGAGAGTAGTGGTCTTGCAGGGGTTAACTCTTAGGTCGTATGAGTGACAGACATTAATTTTCTCCTAACAACATCAGCAGATCATCAAGAGTAAAGGTTGTGAGAAGTACTAGATTGATTACCAAAGGGAGAAAACTTTGATCTTAAACCAAATTCTCTCAACTATTCATAAAAGAAATGCATAGAGATCAGTCTGGAGAATTTGTATGTTGATCATGGGGCTTAAAGGGTTAAGGTTTGAAATTACACCAAGGGTTGAGGGAAGCGGGTTCAGTCATAGGCTGTATGGGTACATGTTGTACATCTACACTTCCCAGTTGGCAAGTTTGAGAGAGGCTAGAGACGAAATCGTGTTGTCATGTCATGTACAGTAATCAAACAAAATGTAAATGCCATTTTTTTTATAGTACAAATGCTCTTAGCCACTCTAGCTACATGTACATATACCGTATTTATTCGACTAAGCGCCCACCTCGAATAAGCACCCATCCTAAAGGCAGAAAAAGTTAATAAGCTCCCAGCCTCAAGTAAGCGCCCACTCCCACCCCACTCTTTCCAACACAAACTCAAATAATAGATAATAAGAGACCCTCCCGATGCTTTGTTACATCTTCCCTTTTTGTCATTACCATAAATTGTTTTGTTGCAAAATAAACATACTACACTTGCTGAGAATGATGAAAATTTAATAAGTGCCCAGCCTCGAATAAGTGCCTCTCTCAAAGCCCAATAATTTAATAGGCACCCAGGGCGATTAATCGAATAAATACGGTAGTTTACAGATACTTTATTCATATAATTGCAAAGAAATTATGGAAACAAGCATTGCATGATTGACCTCAACTAACAGGAGGCAATCCAGCATTTACAATTGTGGGTGTGAGGTTAAAACTCTAGTGTACCAAGGAACATATTCAGCCAGTGGGTAAAGTGAGACTTGAACCATTGGCTTGCAGGCAGACACTCTGATCACATACCCGCTGTGCCTTCTGGCATCCCCATAAGTTTTTTGACCTGTTTTGTTTTGTTTATAGGTCATAGTTTTAGCCATGATTACAGTAGAGGTGTATGGCTTCATGGGTTTGGCTGGCATCAAGCTCAGTGCCGTACCAGCAGTTACACTCATTCTTTCGGTTGGTGTTGGGGTGGAGTTCACTGTTCACATGTGCATGGTATGTGCCATGTTAGTTATGGTACACCAAATAGGTTACCTATTATATGTGTTTCGGTTTAATGCTATCTTTGATTTTAATATTATTTTCCTCTGTCTTTAAGTTTGGTAAATTATGATAATGAGTTTGAAATGAAGGAAATAAAATTTAAACCAAGATTAAAATTGAACCATAAAGAAATCAGAATGTACATTTGGTTTTTTAGTATCCAAGTGAAAGTTTGAAAGCAAAATCAGATTCGAGCAGTGTCGTGATAACTTGTTTTTGAACAATAAGAGGCGAGTTGTTCAAACCTCAGATGACTCTAATTCGTGGGTTAATAAATTTGAAGAAGGGCATATGAATGTATTGTCATGGTAATGAACCCAGGATTTGCGGTTATCACCCATAGAACCACTCGGCCTAGAGCAGGCCTCGTAATTTAAAACAAAATGGCGTTTTTAAATTATAAATTGCCGCTTTCGTTGCTAGGTTTCGTTACAGACTAAATACACGGATTTTCATAGTGGCAGAAAATTTCAGATTACTCGGCCACTTCTGGGAACGCTTAAAACTGAATGATCGAGACATAACTCAATAAAGCACTGTTGTCACGCAACGCGTTGCAAATAAGTGGCCAGGAGTTCTAAAATTTATCCCAGTCATATTTTCTCGCTTTTTTGTCACGAAAGCTTACCTGTATCTGCTTTGCTTTGCTTTGCTTGCAGCAATTTTTAACCAGCAGAGGAGATAGAAATCAGCGTATGCAACGAGCAGTCGAACACGTGTTTTCGCCAGTCGTAGATGGCGCTGTCTCAACGCTACTTGGTGTCATTATGCTTGCGGGATCAGACTTTGATTTTATCGTCAGGTAAAGTTGTCAACAACGGAAAGTTAGATGTTATAAACGCCGAAACATAGGAACTCTTTCATCTCTACGATTACTTTTTAAGTATGGCGCAAACCTTGTAGCCACGCTTTCTATCGCACAATCCTTCACTCTGTCTCTGCCTATCTTCGTAAAAAGACTTCCGAGTCTTACTCGTTTTAAATTTTCATAGAAACTCGAGCCTTGTCAAAAATACCACTTCATTTCTTCCGATAGGTACTTTTTTCATCTCTTGGCTGCATTGATTGTTATTGGAACAATAAATGGCTTGGTGTTTCTGCCTGTTTTGTTGTCCCTCGCTGGCCCAGGTCCTGAGGTAAGTTTTCTTTTCTTTTTTTTCAGCAAGTTTCACGTGTGGGGCACGTGCTTGTGGGCGAATTTTTCTTTCCGGCGTGTGCCGCATGCTGTATGTCAGCTTGTGCTATTTCGATCGATAAAGAAGCAAAGCAGAATTTTCAGCAAGTGACATACCCCTGTAATGTAGTTTTTTTTGACTACAACAAAGTATTCCTTATGCTGGCTCTTCAGCTAACAACCGTTAAGTAGTACCTTCAATTGAAACTGTTAGCAATGCTTGTTCAGAATAATAATTGTCGAGAAATGGCACAAGTTAAGGACAGACTAATCCAAAAGCTTTCCTTTTGAATTCAAAATCCAGAGGTTTGGAATCATGGCATCCAGATTTTACGACCGTTCTTGAATTTGGCTGGATTTGAGGGTATTTTTTGTGGCAGAAGTGTTTTTCGTTTTGTTCCTGGATAGGATTAACCTGTGTTGGTCTGTAGTTAAACCTAAGTGACTACCGTAAAATTCCGAAAATATAAGCCCCCCTGGGGCTTGTACTTGGAAAATTGCCCTCAAATACAAAGGGAAAGAAAGCAAAAACTTTAAATTTACGTCCAACTATAAGGCTAACCCTATCGATTTTGATACGCAAATTTCCCTCCGTACATAAGCCCCTCCGAATATAAGCCCCTCAAAAAGGGCCTTTGAAAAATATAAGCCCATATAAGCCCCGGGGCTTATTTTCGGAATTTTACGGTGTTATATTAAAAGCTCCCCTGAAAATGATTTTTTAACTGTATGGCGTTTCATGTGTGTGTGTGTGTGTGTTTTTGGCACTCGCCATAAAGCTGGATGAAAAGATGTAACTGTTTCCTTCTTTTCCCTTTTTTTAACCGAAGGTTGAAGAATTAGCGCCACCAAGAACGGCTTCCTCGGCGGGATCTAATAGAGAATTTCTACCAGGTTCAAGCTGCAGGCAAAGAACACCTCCAACGGACTCGGAAATTTGCATTGTGGAAAGCATCGCAAGGCAGGAAGAGAAATCTTCTGGATCCGGGGGGAGACGTCCGCGTCGTAAAAAGGGTCACCATGGAAGTAACAGTCGAGGAAATAAGCGATCTAATCCAAACAGGTGTACTCCCCCTGTGGATTCTGACTCGTCTAGTTCGACAGTCACTCGGGTGACCACTCGGGCCACGGTTACAGTCGAAGTTCATACCGAACATACATCGGAGAGATCCTCGCATCCGAACTTTCGCGCGGGGGCCCAAGCTGGTCGGCCATTTCACAGCGAGGAAGAAATTGATGAAGAGGAGATGCACATCACCAGTTTAGAAGATTATGGCGACGACTTGAAGAGGTAGTTGAACGGTAAAAATTAAGGTCGTTTACTGTCAGTCGCCAAAGCTTCATGGACTATGGCTTTTTGAGTAAACTTCGCACAGGCATTCCCTTCGTGGATGAATACGCGTGGAACACATTACGTGCGTGGGGGATAGTACACGCGCGACTCGAGTCGAGAGTGTAATACTTCTCGTGTATAGTGGAACCTCTCAAGATAAGTGTACCCAATCGGAGAAACGTTTAGCTAGAGTCGATTACATACAATTCAATTTTCTCCGTTTCAGTTTAGTGCAGAACAGCAAGGAACAGTAAAACTGGATTTTACTAGAACATTGCAAAGTGTATATTACCGGAAAAAGGGTTTAGATCACAGGAACACTCAATAAGAACCCAGTTACAATTTAGATTTAAAACGACGAATATTCACATTATTTATATTGGTGTACAAAGTTCAAAGGTGTAATTATCTGTATCTACAAGCTGGCTTGGTCCACGTCAGTATCCCAGGTAATCAAGAATAATCTATCATATCGTTTATGGGTTTCGTTTATATTTATAGAGAGAAAGTAGCGAGGTGGACAGCGATAATACATACTTCCTCAACATAAATGGCGACCTGTATTTTTGTTAAAAACAAAACCAACGACTGGAAAAAAAAAAAGATTAGAGCGCAAGTGCTTTTTTCGATTTTAATATGGAGATTTTGCAAAGTTCTCTCCAAATTGCACAAGCTGTAGGCGGGGTCAGCCACTTCCTCGTTTGTCTTCAAATTACAGATCCCCCCTCCCCTACCCCAAGCGTTGGACGATTTCTTGAATGAATGATTTATTGTGGTTACGGTTTCACCCCCATTAGCTTTACCAAAACACACAATAAGCAAACAAAATCATTCGAATGGTCACACTTGAGGATGTATTTAACAAATTCAGAAGTATTCTACGCAACCGTTTCCGTGTCGCGTTGCTTGACGAGACGAAGACGGCTACGCTGTCGGGGGGACTCATTCAAACGTTACAACTACGTAATCACCAAGAAAAAAGTAACACTGCATTCTTTACACCAGAGGTAACGAAGTCTACAATTGTTTTCCCAAGGGACATAAAACAAAGACAGCTAACGCTGATCAAGAAATGAAAAGTACTATTACGGATGGCAATTTTAATCACAAATTTCATGCACTGATTTGACGAATTCAACTTTGATGAACTCTTATCCACTTCCATCCTTACAATTATGTATCTCATCCCAAACGTTTGTTCCTTTTTACTGTACAGAATATTTTTAGAAGGTTTAGATGCATATCGTAGTGTAAAATGACAGTAAAAGTAGGTATTTCTATCACTTTGGGTCGTCATTTTGTTGAAGGAAGTGTAATTTGTCGCCTTTCTGCATTCGCTGCCTTTCAATAGGAATTTAGCACCCTGTCCGTTGTCGTTGTCCAGTTGTTTAGCAGTGGTTGTTCACGTTTGTGGAGCCACTGAAAGGTCCACAAGCGAGTTAAGGGAGTTTTAGTCAACTTATTGTCAACTGGTTATTTTCTTAAGTCGTAATTTAAGGTACGCTGCTTCATTTTATAATTGCACTGAGGGCGGTTTTAGCTTGAGTGTCGATGACAGTCATGCTGCAACGCGCGTTATCATCGTTGTTGCTTCGAGGTCTCGTGACAAGTAACCATAAGAATTTTTCCCGCCCAAAATCTCTGAGTTGGCAACATTGCAATTCTGTGGCGTCAGCGGACAGAGGCGAATGTTGACCACTTTTGTGGGAGCAACTCATCTCCTCTTCGTAATAGTTCATACCTTTCTTGATTCGGATCAAATGGTTCAATGCGGTTGACTCCTGTGATTGTTGATTTTACATCGGTTTTTGTTCAGCGACGCTCAGTTGAAACCGCCCCATTTTTTCTTGAACATTTTGTGATTCTAGGCATTGCAGATATGCTATTTTTATGCGGGTTATGTTGTATATCAGACACGAGTAGAAGCGTGTTTTATCCAATGTCTAAACACCGTAAAGTGAGTTGGAAAAAAAAAAACGAGTCGTGGCAGTTTCCTAAACCGACCTGTTGGATTACTGTCTTTTTATTGAGGAAGCGTAGGAAATGATTAATAGTTCATTAAAAAATTCAAATAAATACCTCACTAGATTAAAGGTAATTGGAATCCGATTCTAAACCTCTTTTTTTTCTTTACATGAGTTTAGCCTTTTAAAAATAATTTTAAACGCCAATAGCTTTCCTTTAGAATTTCGGAAAGTGAAAAGCACAATTTTCTTTCTATTAGAACTTTTGTTTCAAAAAGGAGACTTCTTCATATAGTTGGGTGGCCAACTTTCGTACCGTATACAGTCGAACTTCCATTGAACAGCCATTCACTGTATTTAGCGGCCAGTTATCAAACTCCCAACGGACAAAAATTGTCAGTAAATCACGGTAAATAGAATGTTTTGAAAGGCCAATTGTCCCTTTCGTTTTTCAGTCTGGAATGTCATACGTCTCCACCCCCTAACACGGAGGGGGGGCGCCCCCCACGGGTTAGGGGGAGACGTATGACACTTCAGACGACTTCTGCGTGGGTAGAAGTTTATGGAGGTGCGACTGAGGTATAAAAAGGCTGTGGTCCATAACTTATTTATTTAATAACCCATATCAAACCGCAGACAATAAGTTGATTGATAATACTCCCGATTAACCAGGTACAAAAATATCACCCGTTCGTCGTTTAGTCGTATGGTCTGCAAAGTTGTTGAATAACAAGCAGACCAACGAACAGATATTAAATTATTATCACTGATAAACAAAATATCGGATATTTAATGAATAAAGTTATGTCAATAACTTAAGCCAGTTGTTGAGGCTTGATTTCATTCCTCGTTTGCTTTGATTTGTAATTTTCCTATTCCTATCACCAGGCATCTTAGGAGACTTGGGGCAAGCTTATCGGGATGGGGGTATAACTCTCCATTTTCCATAAAAGCCAGTGGCTTTCTTAGGCATGCTTCAAACGTCGTGCTACTGCCGTGCTAAGCGCGCTTGATTGTAGCTCGACTGCAGCACGACACGAGCACGGCGTCGTTTCAGACGTCGAGCTACTGCGGGTGTCAGTAAAACGCGGGGTCGGGTTCTATCCTTTTTTTTTTTTTAACCTTTTCACTGCCAGAGTTTGTGAAGTGGTTCTAACTTTTACGTTTGTGGACAAAATCCTACGCTGCGACCATTCAAATGAAATCTCTTTGGAAGTACTTTCATGTGGTGTTATTTGTTTTAAAAAATTTTACAAAATGAAATGTGGGATTTTTGTCCAATTTGCCTTTGGTCTTTTTTGGCAGTGAAAGGGTTAAGAATGCTGTTTTAGGGTTAGAGTAGGGTTATTTAGGATTAGGGCTAGGGTTAGTGCCAACCCTAACCCTAACCCTAAAACAGCAGTCTGTAAAAAAAGAGAGAGAACCCGGCCCGGACCCGCGTTTTACTAACACCCAGCTACTGGCGGTGCTAAAGTCGAATTTATTTCGATCAATTGACTTCAGCACGGCAGTAGCGACGGTTGAGACGGGCCTTAGTCTCTGGACCTGTTCAAGGAAAGAAAAAAGAGAAATTTGCGTCTTTCGAAAAAAATTTTCTCTCTTATCTGCACTTGACTATGGATGATACAGGTTCCTGGGGTCAACCCTTTAAACCCTAAGATCAAGATTTGAATTCTCATTTGTTGCCCCCATTTCCTATAGAAGTAATGGGGAAAAGTTGATGAAATATCAAGCAAATATATCTTGTGTGATCACGTCTGTAATTCTCATGACCACTCTGTTTTACAAAGCATTGATTTTACAAGGAGAAATTTGATGCTGATCACTCTTAGGGCTTTTAAGCTTTTAAAAAGGGTTCATAATAGACGGTGGTCCGTGGTCCTAGAGAGCACGCCCTTATCCCGCGAGGAAGTCATTGCCAATCAAGCGGAGAAACGCGCGGGACGCAGATGGTAAAAAGGAGCAAAGAAATTAGGGATGGGAGGAGGGGAGGGGAAGGAAACGCTTTTCCTCGTCCGCTTGCGGAAACGTTAGCTTGCTTCGCAGGCGCTGTATAAAATGTTTTTATCATTTATCAAAAAGCAAGGTGCTAAACTAACTGCTAACTTTCGGAAAAAAAGTGCAAATTCATTACCCTTTGTAAATCTATATTCGTCGAACAAAAGATGCGTTAACCGCGCTCTTTGTTTGTTTGTTAGTGACTATCGTAAACAGACCGAACAGCTACGTGCTTCATTTACATGAAAATAACATTTCCGGTCAGCCTCGGATCTATGTAGTGTTTCAAGCGGGCTTGGGTCCTTCAACGTGAGAATGTTTACGTGCACGAAAGTTCATATGTAAGGGTTAAGTTTGTATATCTTGTTATAGGAGTTAACACAGTTATTTCTCAATGAGCCATCTCATCGCTGGCTTTAAACGTATGGAATGGGTAGACAGATCGCGCTGAAGCTTCGTACGAAACTACAAGCGTTATTTTTTAAACTGGGATGTTTCTCACAGCGCCACTGTTGGGCAGTTCTGGCCGTCGGCTTTTTTATTCTTATAGGATTTTCTGTTGGTCTCATAAAAGCAAAAATCGAGACAGATGTGGAGAAATTGTGGGTAGAAGGTGAGTGATTTGACGAACTATATCTATGTTGCCGCCTTACAGCAGTTTCAGGCACGGTCGGGCGTCGGAGTAGGTTGTTGTTCGCCGGGAGTCGAAAGATGAGATTTATAAAACTTTGGTTTGAATAGGTGTAGCTTTGGTTGCAAACCTTTGAGGAAGAAAAAAAAACCCTTTTCCTTTACATTAAGAGATCTAGTGGCTTGATCGCTTCAATAAATGAGTACGCGATGATATTGTTCGATCTGACAGTACATGTACAGATGCACATGTGCATAACTTACCCTCAAGCTCAACCTGCCACTAGCAAAATTTGGTTTGCCGGTTTTCAAGTTTAAGTGATTTAACTGTTGAGTTAAGAAGTCTGAGTGATGGAGGAAACGTTCTTGTTTAATATCTACTGAAAAGGCGAAAGAGTCGCTTTAGATTCAATCTGTAGCAGATCAAATACATTTCCATTTCTCCAAACCGGCGAAGGTCACGATACTACTACACAGGCTGACTACTACACTACTACTGAGGTTCAAACAGACGGATCGGTCAATCTTTAATAGGGAAAACTGAACTTTTTTAAATATTTAAACATTTATTTATTCACACTTTTCTCATTTATTCACCAAACTATTTTCACGGCAAGATGAAAAGAAACGATCCATTTCAAAAGTATTGATGTAAATATCAGCCAGTGGATGTTTTGTGCGCACCGGAAGTGATAATCATGCATACAAATGAGACATTCGGTGTGGCGTGATCTGACATCAGACTATATGTAGCATACGGCAGCTGGTATAAAACTCCGATCGAGAAAATATTGTCTTTCATTTCAGAAATTCCTTTTTGTTTCTATTTACGCGGAAAGTGGCGCCTACAGCAGAAGAGGAATGGATAAGCAAATCCTGTGACGTAATTGTTCCGAATCATGGAATACAATCACGTCACTTACGCTTCATTTTTAGTTCATAGAGCACGCGATTGATTCGTCTTGCAAAAAAGATTGATTACGTAACATGGGTAGAAAAATTGGCTCTAATGCGAGAGTATTTTTAGAAACATCAAAATTGTCGGTGTAAAGAAAGAGGAAGGAGCATTTAATTACATTTGAGTTTGTAAACATGTTGTTAACTCACGATTAGAGACCCAATATTATAGATCATTATATAGGTCGTAAGAAGTAAGTGTTTTCCAGTCCAAAGTAATTTGGTTTCTATCTCAATCTGCCTTTACAAAGTTATTGTTCTTAAAACTTGCAAAACACTCAAGTAATATAAGGGAGCGAAACGTTTGCAGCCTGCACGCAGAATAGCCCAAGCGTCGGCGATGATGCAGAAGGCGCCAGGGGTTGGGGGGGTGGGGCGTTGGGGGCTTGTTGGCTGTGAGGCCGGATTATAGCCATGCACAGTTTCGGTACATTTTTGCTAATTTCAAAAGCTAATAAATATTAGATAAAGGGAGCACGTCACGCGAAATTTTTAAGTGATGGGGCACAAACTAGTAATGCACAATTTTGACACTCCTGACTACAAAAAGGTTTGCAAGCCCGTTTCTGACGTTTCTCCAGAGGCCCGGTAACTTTTCAGGCCCGAAGGTAAAATTTAAATTTAGCACAGTTCCTAGCAGAGAAACCAGTCAACTGATAGTTTCACTGTATCGTTTCCAAAATTATTGAAGCTTTGATCTTGAATGCAAAAACGTCAAACATAAAACAGCTTTCCGTACCCGAAAAGTAATCGCGACTTTCTAGAAACGGGCCTTTCGAGAGGCGTAACGCGTTTCTCAGTTTCTTATCGGCTTCTCTGCTCACGGCAGACTAAACTGTTCTCACAGAAAGGCCGCGGACCACTCCCAGTTTTGCTTGCATCATAGTCCCAATTCTCCAAACAACGAGACAACAACAACAGAACCATTCCCAGCGTTTCAGGGTAATAAAACCACGGACGAAAACAAAATCACACGAAAAAGTAGAACTAGAACCTAGCTACGTAATTGGTTTTGGAGTGTTAAGAGCGTTACTCGTGCCTGTTTTGTTTTCTTTTGTTTTCTTTCGTTTAGTTGACGGACGACTAGAAAAGGAATTGCAGTACACGAAAGATGCAGTCGGTGAAGGAAGTGGTACCACCAACGAACTCTTAATTCATAAATCTAATTCTGGACTTGGGAACATCTTGTCTGTAGGATTATTACAGCAACACTTGGAAAAAGTACAGAAAGCTATTGACGTCAAGGTTACAATGTATAACAAGTAAGATAACCAGCCGAACATGACGTGTTTTGATAACCTTATTTGTACCTAGAGAATGCCATAATTAATTATAATTACGTCATTTATTCCTGTGAAAATAATAGCGATGAGATGTACTATAAATATCTGATTTGGTTAAAACGTGGCCACTGGGTTTTCGCCTGGCACCGGGCGCAGCCCGGCACCAGGCCAGCCCCGTGCCCAAAAATGTAGAGGGCTTGACGTCTTGGTCGGTACAGCTGGATAGCCCAGGGACTGCCCTAACAGTGGGTGGGTGAATCAGGCCTTGGATTCAAAACTAGTGGGGTAGGGAGGGTGGCTGTTTTGACACAACCCCTTCAGTAAGCAGCAGTGTTCAGTGCAGGCTTTGACTTGGGAGTACCTTGGTCTTAATTTGCCCTCGCCAGCTGAATCAGGCCTCTGCTGAGATTGATTATCATGATAATTGGAGAGCTCAGTGGGAGGTGCAGACAGTCGCCCATTGTCCTGGGTGGGGAGGGTCAAAGTTTTGGTACCAAGGACGCACTTAGCCTAGGACCTTTAGACACTCACTGAAGCCATGTTTTCATAAATCCAGTCACATATATATGTAAATTATATTTATTACTATTCATTCAGAATATTTCTTAGTTTTTAATTGGCGTATTCTTCATAACCAGATAACGCTGACCAAATTTGGGACATATTTTCTTTAAAAACTACTGTTGAGGGACGATTGGTCATGTTATCGACTATAAAGGGACGCACAGACGTCAGGCAAAGGAGCGGTGCGGTGGCTCCTCTGTTCTCGCATTGCAGAGCTGGAGAAACTGGAAGTTTTCACACGTTTCGCGAATACGAAGTAGCTGAATTACCGCCTGCAAAACATAGTTAGCAAGATCGACAAAAATATAACTCGACGAATGATAACTGCCTCAGGAGGGCAAGCTCTACAGGACTAAAAAGGAGCTTTCCCTCTTTCTTCCCCCACCCCTGTACCCCCGGGAGCCCTGGGAGAGCTTGCAGAAAGGTAATTGGCTCTTGAAATCCCTATATATTCTGTAACTGTCGAGAAAACAGGCAAATTTTTCAGCGCATATTTAACATCCATCGTCATCTGCTTAATTAGCAATTAATGGATGAGGCTGAGTAAAATCTGAAGAATTAGGCAAATTGAGGAGAGTGTTGTCGGCCGAGGCGGATGACATCCCTGGAAGGCTGAATCCACTAATTGTCTTATTATTCGCGCAGGATATAAATTACTATTCATACATTGAAACATGCCTACCTCGATCGATGTTCAGTTGAACCGGTCTTCATTTATCTGTTGCAAATTCAGGATTTGAAGGGATGTTAAATACACCAGTTATTGTCCAAAGAGCAGTTGTCATCTGTTGAGTTGTAGTTTTGCTGTTCTTACTGTATTTTAATGCGGAATGAAAGGTCGGCTATTTCTTCTACGTAAAACGTGTGAAATTACTCGCTATTTTCTCCAGCTTTACCTAAACAACTGAGCTGACGCAACCTCGTCCCCAGAGCTTCTCGGATGCCGTCCCTTTCTTCTGGCGATGCGCGGTACTATTGACGTCATTTTACCGGATATTCCCAAATGTCTACAAAATCCGGTCAATACTAGTTGGTTATGAAGAATTAGCCGGAGGATTTGAGCCGATCAGAAACGGAGAATTATTTTGAATGAAATAGAGGATATTACATGGCCGCGCGGCGATACGAAATTTCTCTTCGAGTGTTGAAAAATATTTTTTCAACACGAGAAGAGAAATTTCGTATCTAGCGGCCATGTAATGTTCTATTTATTATATAAACACCAATGAACTGTGAAAGGCGCGATCTCTTGTGTAGCCATAGCAACGGCGATATTTTCACACGTGAAGATAACATGTTATTTTCACATGTGAAGATATCAAGTTTTCGCGCGAAAGCTCACCTGGTATTTCATTGGTATTTATATACTAATAACAATTCTTTCTGTGGTACTCAACTTCAATCAATAATTATTAATCACCACTCTTTCTATTCCAGAACCTGGACTCATACAGACTTGTGTTACGTCCCGGAAGTTCCGTCTTTCAATAATTCGTTAGTAGATGGGGTAAGTGGAATTAAGGAAATGTAACGACCACTTGACAAAGAGAGGTTCTGTCCCGAGGATCAACCCCTTACCCTTTTATATACCATTCCTTCTATTGACAAATGGTACCCCTTTCACATGGCTAGTTTAACTTCTTGGTAGTGACATGTCTAGCCTCCCACGCAGGCGTTTTTAGGGGAGCTCGTCTTTCGTCTCTCCCCATAAAACGAGCTCCCCTAAAAACGCCCGCGTGGTAGGCTATGACATGTCATGAGTACGGAATTTCTGTGCTCGTTGCTCAAAGGCCAATTCGAGGGAAACCGGTGGAAGCGTCGCGAAATGTCGGCTGTGTGATGTGATCGTGCGTATGCGTAAGGTACTGGCCATACCGCAGAGTTGATACGTGTGCTTCAGTGCATCATTTGGTCTTGTTTTCTCAGGCTAAGCGGAGTATGACTGTAACGATTTTCTTTCAATAATCTCCAAGGCTAATTAGTTTATAAAACGCTGCCGCTTCGTTTGTTTGGAAATTCCGCGTTAATACATAAGTTTGTGCGCCTGTGCAAACCCAAGCGAATTCGTGACGACGTACGCCATTAAGCCTCTGCTTCAAAGCGAGGCTAAGAGCAAACCATTGATTATCATTTAAACGTTTTGCACTTGGCCTCGGTTTAAAAGTAAGGGTTTTTGGATTCGGAAACGGCCTCAGTATATGATAAAGTTACAGTAGAACCCCGGTGACTCGAAATCTGAAGGGAAATTAACGAAAAACAGTTCGAGTTGGCGGGGAATTCGAGTTATCGAGGTTCTACTGTCTACGTAACAGGTGGGCGACAGACGTTTATCAACTCCCCTGATAAATTAATCAAACTTCTCTTTTTTTTCTGTAGGTTGTTTCATCCATCGTACCATGTTTAATAATTTCTCCACTCGATTGTTTCTGGGATGGAGCCAAACTACTGAAGCTTAGAGGGTCTTTACCGGATGAAATTAAGTACGAAACCTGTCAGGATTTGTCTTGGTTTTTAACGTTTTATACATTTTTTTATTGTCACGATGTACTTTCATCTGTAAGCCTTTGCTCAAGGTAGCTCAAGGTGGGCAATGCGATAAACCCTTTGGACGACGTTTGACGTTTTAAAAAGCAATTGTGTGGACTTTTAAGTATCTTCGATTTTTTCTCTTTTTAGGTGTTTTTTAAGGGTTAATCTTGCATCCTCTGTTACATTTCACAAATCGTCCCACAAAAGAATTTAAATTCGATCAACTCTTTCTGAGACGGACACCTTGGGGACCTGTATTATGTGTCCGTCTTAGAGAGATGTCAGTCTTATAAAGAGTCAAATAAAGGGAGTAAAGAAAGGCAGGGACCAACTTTGAGTGTCCGTTTTACAGAGGTGTCCGTCTTATAGAGGTGTCTGTTAAAAGAGAGTAGACTGTATACACTTTCCACATTGGAAAACTGAAAAGTAAATTTAATGATTACCAATCGTTTGTGAGTCTTCCTATTCTTTTCGTGGCTTGTCAAGCCTGCTGTTTGCAGTGGAGGATTCAGGGGAGGGTCCCGGGGGTCCTGGGCCCCCCCTTATTTTTAGATCAATGAGGCCCGAAGGGCCGAAAAACATGTTTTTTTGAGGCTACCCCTCCCCTTATCTCAGGGTCTGGATGACCCCCCCCCCCCCCCCCTCTTATCTGAAGGTCTTGATCCGCCACTGGTTTGTTAGCCTTCAAAATCTCATATGTTATCTGAATACACATTGCCTCTTACAATCACTCACTCATAGCCTGCGAATTCAGCCATCTCTCCTGTCCTCGCTGCTCCTCATCGCAAGGGTCCGCGAGGGGCGAAGGGAGACAGCTGTATTCGCTGGCCAACTCTCTCAAAATGTTTGATGAAACATTTTAGGAGTGTCGCTGGTCTGTTAGAATGGACTGCAAGCCATCCCGAACAGCTTCTTGGTCTTTTGCCGTTATTGGGGGACATTCAAGGCATAGAGGAAATTGCTGAGATGTTCCTGAAGGTTGGTGATCCATACAACAAAAGTGATGCAAAATGGGTGGTGACATAAAAAATTCCGTCCCTGAAAAACGAGAGTTGTAGTAGTATTTTTACTATATTTAGTCACTGTTCATGTCATTATCCTAGGAAGTACCCAGCGGAAAAACAAAATCTTAAGGTTTTGTGGTTTGTTACCAACTGGTCCCAATATCTTACCTAATCGCCTTGTAAGGTGATCACTCAGTTCGTGGATTCAAAAGGAGATGGTGGTCACATAAGTGTAGTTCGCGTACCGAGGGATTCGTAAACATTGTAATTTATTTACCCACGAAGCACTTAGGGGCTCTTAAGAACTCGTTTGAATGTCTCCGTGCGTTCCAGATCGAGAGAGCGTACGCGGTATTAAGTGTCTGTTTTATTCGCGGAGTGGTTTCTGCTTCGATTGATAATTGAAGAAGAGAAGAGACCAACTTTGGGTGTCTGTCTTGGAAAGATGTCCACCTTTTAGACAGTCAATGACGAAGGGAAGGGACCAACTCTGGATGTCTGTCTAAACCGGTTTCCACTTTGTAGACAGCCTTTATTGAGGTCTTCGTTGATAGCTAGCTAACAGGGTTTTCAAGAAGATGTTATGAAGGTGGCAAAAGCTTTGGAGTAGGTGGAGAAGGAAAAAACGTGCGGCAAAGGCACGGGTTTCTGGAAAAAGCTTGAAATCTGGGCATCTTAGAATGCATTTCCAGCATTCTAGAACAAAAATTAGAGTGTTTGAACGGAACACAGACATCATTTAAGGGACATGTTCGCGTTTCAGCGCATGCTCATTCATCAAAATGCTGTTTTTCTGTCGGGACAAGCTCTATCTTCTTTTCAAGGAATATGATCATGTCATAATGTCGTCAAAGAACCAATATGCACACTCCCCTGGCAGTCACTTGATCAAATTATGTCAAAATAGCTGTAAATTAATGAACCATGGAATAAAACCTTTCGGTCAACAGTACATTCAACGTTGGTAGTGTTGGCATAATCCACTGATGTTTTTTGCGATTTTAGTACTCCTCCATCCTACTTCAGGTCACTCTGAAATACACTTCTACTTTGAAATACACTCTGAGATCGCTGGGATACATGTGAGTGGGATTATTAACCGAAAGAATTAATAATTAATTGGAAAAATGTAATTTGATTAATGAGCATGCGCTTATCCGTGAACCTGTCCCTTTAAATTTTGGCTTTTTTATTCAGTGACAGCACATGAATACTCTTTTCAAATCAGAGTAATTTCCAAAAGAAGTAGGCGGTGAATTTCGCCGGCCACTGGTTCTTATTGAAAACCCTGCAGGTCTGCTTACTTGAATTCCTTTGCGTTTTTAACAGGCTGGTATAGTGAACGGATATCAAGACAGGCCGTGTCTGGACCCCACGGAGACAGGCTGCCCAAGCACCGCTCCTAACTCCCCGACAAAATCAGGAAAGGTAAAAAATTAAACGCCCGCCTAGACTAGAGTGCTTCGGCAAATTCTGGTTTCTGTACTCAATCCGAAATTTGCCACTTTAGAAACGAGAAGTAACCTGGGCCGAGTCAACTTTCGCAAAGACTTCTGGGATTGTTACTAGGGACCGAGAAAATAATGAACAATAGCTGACCTGCGCATGCCCAGTAAAGATCCCAGGAAAAATTGCGGGGCACATTTCGGCTCCAGTCTCCTTCTCAGCCGTTTCTTAAGTGGCGTATACCATAAACGCTCTGTAACATCACTGGGTACTTCTTAATTCTAAACTTTTTAGGGGTGTAGAAGGATTTTTTAAGAGTAATAAACGGCGACAAAAACTCGTTCCTGGGGTTTTTTTTGAACATTTGTAAAGGAAAATCCCTGGGAACGAGATTGACGGTGGCGCGACTTTTTCGTTCGAGCTTTCGTTTTACTGAAGAACAACACAGTCTGTAGTGTACTCGCCGTTAGGTTGCAGTTAATGTTTAACAACTATAACAAATTCAGAATCATACAAATGTGTTTCATAAGCACAATCAGATTTGCAAGTTCCATATGACTTCTTGTTTGGGAAAATTTCTTGCGTTTAGGTGAGGGTGGGTTAGGGCCGGGGGGCTGTTCGTGATGTACACCTTAAAGAGCATACATCTTCGTCGACTTGAAGAAGGGGAAGCGTTGAAAAAAGAGAGATAGGGAGCTTTAAAGAGTGTTTGTAGTTACACTTAGGAAGAGCAAAACTCGCCCTTAACTAAATATACCATAACGCTGTTCAACAAATGCGCATGTTTAACCTTACGTGGAGTTTATCGTTTTTGTTTGTTAACGCACATGGCCAAGGAAATGACCTTTTATTTATTTTTGTAGCCACCGAATGTTGCCAAAGAATTGACTGGAGGATGTAAAGGATTTGCTACAGAATTTATGCAATGGGCTGAAGAACTGGTGGTTGGTGGAACAGAAAAAGACAATAACACTTTGACTAGGTTTGTTGTTGGTCGTCCTTCTTGTTCCGAGAGCTACAATCATGGACAAAAGTCTTGGGACACTTTTGCATTTCTGGGGAGTTTTCCAATTCACACAGTTCCAGCCCCTCCCCTCACTCCACAAACAATGTTGGACGCGTGTATCCAGAATTTTTTTCGAGTTTTAAGTTTGTATAGGGTAGGGTGAGGGAGAACAGCAAGAAATTTTCCAAAAGGCTGCACCGTTTTAAGAGGGAACCGAGAAATTACAGAAAAATATGAATATTGCAGTACTGTCCCAAGGACTTTTGTCCAGGATTGTAGGTCTCGGTTTTCTCCCTCTCACTGGAGTCCAAAAGGGTGGGGGATCGAGAGGGAGGGAAAAAGGGAGGGGCACTTCCCCTCCCCCCCTCCCCGCTTGCCCATGCCCTTTTCTGCGGCTGCTACGCAGGCTTCCTCTCCTCAAAATTCCAATCCTAGAGCTCCTAGATGTTTCTCAGGTTAAAAGATTACGTTAGTTTAGAATTTTTACAGACAATATTTGTTCACACGCGACAGAAAAAAAACATTTTGACATTTTGACATTTTGACAACAGATGAATGCAACAGTCCCATCGTTTTTCTCGAATATGTTGTAAGTTGATGATTTCGCTGTGTGTATGAGAGAGTAATCCCATCGAAAAGCGTTTCCAAGTACGAGTACAATGCAGTTATTGCTGAGTATGCCTGAAACGAGCTTTCTTTTTTATTTCAGCGCGAAAGCGTTGCAGACAATTCTAGTATTAACAGGGACGAAAGATCTGCACAAGCGATGGGCTGACAGTTCTGAATATTTAACTGTTGACTGGACTAAGGATTCTGCAAAAGAAGTTCTGGAAGCGTGGCAAAGAAAGTTTACAGAGGTATATATATTTTTTAATTGTCAGTAGCAACTCATGGGGATTACAGTCACCGCCATCCAAGGACGTTCACCACGTAAATTGGCACCGAGGGTCTAATCCCCGTAATTTGTTTGGCTCCGCGAGCGGGCAAGATGAAGGAAATGCTGTGTTTCGATTGGCTGCCCGAGTAGGCACAATGACCCGATCATTGGTTGCTAGCTCGAGACATTGGGAGAAGCTAGAGAGGCCTGGGAACGAGGCTGGAATTTTTCGTCTTCGGAGATCCTTTACCGAACAAGTCTGTTCGGTCAAGGTTGCGTTTTAAAGAACCGAGACAAAAATGAGCTTCAAAAAGAGGCAAAAAAAATTGGCCAATATCCTGGCATGTTGTCGCCACGTGCTTGCTTAATAACCCATTCGTCTTAGAAATGTCCCCCCACAAAAGAGTCAAAGAAAATGCCTGAAAAAAAGAGCTGAAACAAGCTCTATAAAACGTTCTTTTTAGGGAGAGACTTGTCTTTCGTAGGAGAGACTTAATGAGTAATCTTACGAGTGACTTTCGACGAGTGAAAGTCCTAATTCGCCATTCGACGTTTTCTTTCATTGTAGGAAATCAATAACGATGTTCAAGAAACAGAAGAGTTTAGCATGTTGGCTTTTGATTCAGCGTCCGTCACGGACCTGTTGAAAGAATTCTCTCAAACGAGCGCCTCAAGAATTGCCATTGGATACGTGCTCATGGTAAATATCTTCAAACTGTTGTTAGTTTGATTAATCTTTTTTTTCTGTTTTTTGCTTAATTTGCTTAGCTCGGGGTTGGTACAGAGCAGTTCTTCATATCGATCTACGATCATCTTTTCTTTCAAATTCGCACGGATAACTAATGTGTACTGATGAAGGTTGCTGCGATCTTTTTTATGGCAACGTGTCACTGAGTCCCCACAATTTCCTGTATCTGCGCCATCTAGCCAAGATAACAGAAGAAAAAATCAGCAACAAAGAATTCTTTAAAAGAAAGTGGATACTGACGCCTTATTTAAGTTAACTGTATTAACTCCGTATTATTTCATTGCCCTGTTGTACTTTTTACAATTTCTTTTAGCCCGGTAACACCTCCTGTAATAATTTGACAATTTTTTTTTTGCTTTACTCTGTTAATGTCTCTTGTTAAAGTGGTTTTTTTTTTGTTTTTTAAATGTAATTATTTAATGTGATTATCAATAAACATATTAAAAAAAAAAAAAAAAGAGAAGATATCTATTGAACACCTTATATCAACTCGACAATATTTCGACATACGCGATCATGAACACGGTCACAGAGCGAGGCCCTCTATTCACTGATCACAGTAATTTTGTTTGCAATTCACGACTCACGAGCTTACTTTGCTTCACAACACACTCGTGGTTATAAAATTCAGTATACTAAGATACTAGGTAGGATCTAGAGGAGCTCTGCCCCTCAAACTAAACTACGGCATTCCCGACAAGCAGCGCTGGATCGAGTTGGAAACAAGGTCCGCGACAGCCAATCCCAAATGTGAGATCGTGTGAGCGCATATACTTGGGGAAACTTGTCGGGCGTGTGAGACTATTTAAAAACGGGCTAACTCAAATCGTCTGTATTTTTCGTTAGCTCATATACGCATGTATCACTCTGAAACGTTGGTGTGACCCAATCCATTCCCATGGTGCCCTGGGACTCGCAGGAGTTCTCCTCGTCACGCTGTCGGTCGCTGCTGGGTTAGGATTCTGTGCGTTATGTGGTATAACCTTTAATGCTGCTTCAACGCAGGTAACCGTGATTTGGACTAGTTAGTAAATTGGATTATTACGCAGCACTGTTCTTGCAGTGGACAAACGATGCAGTTTATCTCTGAGACACGTTGTTATCTTTTTTCCTTTTAGGTGTTACCATTTTTAGCTCTGGGACTGGGCGTGGACGATATGTTTTTGCTTGCCCATTCTTATTCCACTTTAACACACAGGGGAGAAATTCGTAGTAAGGTGAGTATTCATATTAAGAATTGAAACTAAGTTCGAAGCTAATAAATGGCTTGATTAAGCCAAATTTGTTCTTTTTCCCTTTCTTAAGAAGCTCCTAAATGCCACTATGCCACTATGTCTACACACGAAGTTATGTTCCGTACCGGATCCAAACCTCCAGATGAGGGAAGGGGGTGGGGGTGCAGCGATCATCCAGTCCATGAGATAAGAGGGGGGCCCCGGGCCCCTCCCCTGAATCCGCCACTGATGTTCAATCGCCGCGCAGAGGTGTACCTAGGATAGGGGCAACAACTTCTTTCACGGAGAAAAAAATGCGGAGTACTGACCCGACCCCTGCCGGGGCAGATCGAACCCACGACCTGTGCATGGCAATGCAGTCCAGCGCTCTCCTGACTAAGCTAATACTGCCGCGTTTATATTAATTTTACAGGACGAAGTAGGCTACTGTCTGGGGACCATCGGAGTTAGCGTGTTTCTCACATCGTTCAACAACATGTTGGCATTCTTTATGGCAGCGTTTATTCGCATACCAGCCCTTAGACATTTTGCAATACAGGTAAATCAATTTAAAATGCTACGATCATCTAAAAAACAGCAAAAACAAACACGATTTTGCATATGTATTCGCGGGCGAGAAGCGCGGGCTCATTTCAAGAAAAGCGGCTGGCCCAACTCTATAGAGAGGAGAAGTGTGACGTCACGTTACGATGGTAGCACTATTTCTGGATGACTGCAAAACCAACGGCGACGGCGACGGCAAGGAGAACGGCAAAAATAATATGTTTACATTAACAAACAACAACTTTGCAGGTGCATTACGCTATTTTGTACATTTCTTTGCCATCGGTGCACAACGACGACATGAAACTTCCGCTTTACTGTGAGCATTATGGTCGAGGACATAGAATTATGTATACTTGCTCCTCAGTTGTGCAACGCTTAAACTTTTAGAAACATTTTTGTTGGGTTAAAAGCCAAAAAATTAGTAATTTGATGATTCTTAACTGCTCCTTATAACAATATTCTGATCTTCATTGATAGGCCGGTGTTGTTGTTATATTCAATTTTATTGGAGTCATCATCATTTTTCCCGCTATGATCAGTCTGGACATAAGAAGAAGAAAAGCTCAAAGATGGGACATTATCTGCTGCCAAAAACAGTAAGTTTATGTTATCGAACTTCTCTTGCGTTCCTTTTGTCCGCGTCTCGCCACTGCAGTTAAGTCGATTTGCTAAATAATGGCCTGTTTACATGGAGGTGGGGGACCCCAGGTAACCCCACCTATCATGTAAACGTGATCAAATTCAAATGAGAGATTATATGGACAGGCGGGTTACCCACCAAAGCGGGTTACCTCACCTACCTGGGGTCCCCCAGCTCCATGTAAACAGGCCCTAATACGTTTCGGTGGTACACTGCAATAGGTAACAAAACTGGTAAGACACTTTGAATTGGTTTTGTTACGGCTGTAGAGTTTTTCGTTAATTTTGCGAATCACTCTCCCTTATGCATTAGGGAATTTAACGTTAACGAAGACAAAATCACAGCTTTTTGTCTAACAAATACTTTTGCCAAGCATTATAACAATCGTTACGAACAACAAAAACGAACTTTGAAAATTTCTTATTAAGATAACAAGTCTTCATTAATCTATAATTTCAATCCGTTTCAATCAAGTTCAAGTGCCCTCTTTTGAATTTACAGCGTTATTTATACCATCGTTTAACCTTTTTAATGGTTATTTCTATGTTTCACTTAATTTGGTGTCAGTTCTTACTGGTAGAACTTCGATAAAATTCGTGATACCGCTCCTTTAAGGAGCTCATCAGCGCCCAGAGATCTCGGGCTTTGCCCACTGAGGTCAGCCTGGATGATTTGATGTATTTGTGTTGGCAGTGATTTCGATTTTGGTTTTGTTTTTACAACCACTTGTATTAAAGCAAGAAACATTTCTTGCTTTCAGGCCGCAACAGGAAAAGGGTAGCGTGGAAGTAATAACGGGAGACGTAGCAACGACTAACGGAGTACACAGTGTGAATAGTAGAACAGAACTCTCGGCTAATCCTGTCACCCCGCAACCTACCCAAACAATGGTGATGACTGTGCCTGCGAATAACAAATCTGATTCGTCTATCGCCGACGTTTTAGTCAATGAGTACGCGAGTAATGGAGATAAACAGTCAAAGAACTCTTATGGCAGTGAAGCGAGTGTGACAGGTAAAAAAGTTGATGTTTTTTTGTTTGGAAATATCCAAATGTTAACAATTGTCTTTTCGGAACATCTCCGAGGATTTATGGGTTTGTTGAGAGTATCCCCAAACATTTACAAATCCAGCCTCGTATTTCGGGTGTTGTTTGATGTTGCGGAAACTATGAGAAGCTATAGAGTGTTTTCACATGACGTCACGGCGGCCATATTGGTGTCCCAAAACAATGAAACGGCGGCCATGATGGTGCCCCAAACCAATCCTCTGGGAATTGAACTCTTTTCTTATGCAAACGCTTTCTTTTGTTTCAATAAATTTGCGTAGATGCAGGCCACGTGAGTGAAAACACTCTATTGTTTTGTATCCAGATCTCACTTTGTCTTACGCTGAAAAGCGAGATCTCTCTTTCCCTTGGCCGTCGGAGATCTGGGTACGAGATTAGGTATTTTTTAGTGTTTTTTCAATCTTTTGTATTACGTCATTTGGTGACTGCACCCATCTGAGATTAAAGGACACCCCAATTTTTTTCAAGCGTTCTATAACGCTCTAAACCGCATAAATCACAACCAGCGGAGAATTATTGGGGAAATTAATTGCTTTATCCACTAGAAAGAGATTTATCCAGTGGGTAGTGTTATCCACCCTTTTGAACATCAGGGGCCCGTTTCTCGAAAGTCCCGATAATTAACGGGCCCGGTAAGCTGTCTCCGTTTACATTAAAGATCGAGGTTTCAATAGTTTTGCATCTAACACGATAAAACGGTCAGTTAATGAAACTAAATGGAGTAGTTTGCTAGCCAGGACCCGCGCTCTTATTCTTTATATTTCGATTTGAATTTTTGATTTCGGGCCCGTAAAGTTACCGGGACTTTCGAGAAACGGGCCCGTGGGCCCTGAAAGATTGCGGCGCTTTTTGTACTTGATTAGGTGCCTTTATTTATTTCCGTTATTCCCCCTCGGCAGTGATTATCGCACTAATGCCAGTGGGGCCGAGCAAATGCCTGAAACAAATATTTTAAATCAAATATAATGGGGTTAAGAATACCAACTGGCCGGGGGCGAACCAGTTGGCTTTTGACAAGCGTGGTCGAGGATTTGAACTCGGAATACCTAGAACAAATCAGCTGGCGGTAAGCGTCGGCCTCGGGGCATCCGAATTGCAAGCCCAGCTCTATAACCGCTCGGCCACGCTGCCTTTAACGAACGCGAAGAATTGATTTGTACCGATCGAGCGGCGAGCGTGATTCGTACAAGGATGGGGAAAGGAAAAGGACGCCCTTAACTGAGTTACACTTTACTCTCGATTCTCGCTCCTCGTGCGCGTGCTTCGCCAAACTGTCGGTTTTTAGGCAAGAATTTTTAATATTTAAACTGAAATCACTCGCAACACAGGAAATCACGTGAATTCTACAGCAATGGAGATGCCCCATCCGGTAACAACAAGAAACAACGGTAACAGCGGAAAACGTAGTGCTGCACCTTGTGGTCGCTTCTTACTTCTGGAGTACTTTGCCACTACTTATTACGGACCATTCCTGCGGGAGAATCCGGTCAAGGTAAAAAAGTCTATTATTTTGTGCAGTATACACTTGTTGGTAACATTCAGCCTAGTCCCTAACCGTTCTCTGCTCGGTCAATCCTGGACTCTACATCGTGGGCTGGACGTCACCGAGAGAGATTCGCCCGCTTTTTCCCAGACTTCGCACGGACAACGGGTCAAGAGAGAATACCTGGGGACTAGGATGGGACGGCTAGGATCGTTTTTGCAGACCCCTGATTGCCTCTGTTTTCGGCCTCGGCAAACCTTTGAAGGCTCGATTACCAGCCGCTGTTCGATAGCTTTCCCTTTTGAGTCCTTGATTCGCTCCTTGTTTTTGATCCGCCCAGATTGCACTAGTGGCTTGACAAAGCTTTTGACAGTCATATATTGTCGAAAAAGAGCAAGACTTTTGAAAACTGATGTCGAAACCTTAACAAATATGTTATCATTCTGATTGGTTTGAGTGTGTTTGCATCTTGCTAACTTCACGTAGCAAAGTTTATTCTCCCTGACCCTTAAAAGAAGTTAGAAAATTTCAAATGAATCTCTTGTAAGGATGCCTTTTGTTTTCACAATTGTTTTCTGTTACTCCTTTCAAGGTCGCTGTGTTGCTTCTTTTTGCTGGTCTGCTCGCTGTTGGAATTTACGGTTCGTTTCAAGTTGAAGACGGTTTAGAGCTCACTGAAGTAGTACCTCAAGGCAGTGTCGCCCATCAATTTGTAGAAGCCCAGTTTAAGTACTTCTCGTTTTATCCAATGTCGCTCATTACTCAAGAAGGATTTGATTATGCTAATCGACAGAAGACTCTCTACTCTTATCATGAAGCTTTCAAAGAGGTTAGTTATCACTTCATTTTCATTTATCTTGTGAAGGCAGTTTTTTAACCATACAATGTAGAGCATGCGAACAATAGTATTATAGATATAGTGTAGAATAACCAAGGACGGGCTGCCTCGTTTACGGGGTAGGGATGAATAACTAGGGGAAGATCCACATCTTATAGGGGGGAGGGGCTGCGCACGGCCGCTCCTTCCCCTAGCTGTAGACAGGCTATCTTAATAGACATCTTTGATGTTTGAAAGTGACAACGAGGCAAAATAAAGATTAACAGGGGTTTGATTTGGCCCTATACTTCTAAAGCCGAGTCCTTGCCTTAAACTGAGGTTATTCGCCTTTTCGTATTATCTGACAGACTGAGAAGTATTCCGAAAACGAGGCAAACATTTTAGGTAGTTGCTCTATGACCCAAAACAGATCGCCTTTGTCAATAGTTAAAGTAACATCTCGTATTTGCTTTGAGTTCTGAGCTAAGTACTAAATAGCGTCTTGTGCTTCTTTGTGTTATAGATTCCCAATATAATCAGAATTCCTGACTCAGAAGAAATTCCCAAATTTTGGATGATGTACTTTAGAGATTGGCTGCGAGGTAAGGAGCTTTTTTGGACTTTAAAAAATGCAACTGCTCTGCGTACCGGGCTGATTTTCACTATGGCCGAAAATCTGCAAATCGTCAAGAGCGCCATACGCAACCTACTTCCATCCACGAGCTTGCGAAACAGTTTCGGTCTTAAACAGTAAGTTCCAATAATACATAGTAACAGTGAGATCCTGGCGAGTACATTTTGACAATGAAGTTCAGTTAGCCTGCTAGCGAGCTCTCGGGGGAGGGATTGGGGAGAAAATGAGAGCTCTCTCCATCCCAGTCATTTAATCTGGAAAGATTCAGTCTCCTTGAACAACATCACCTTATGTTTCTTTCAGATCTCTAATAAATGTGATGTTATTTCCTAGATATTCAAGCAGCGTTCAATGAAGAATGGGCTAATAAGACCATAACATACTCTGGCTGGAAAGAAAATGCTACAGACAACGGGGTCATCGCGTTTAAACTGCTCTCTCAGACTGGAAACGGAGATGAAATCGATAGATCAAAGGTAATCTGTTAATATGACAGCAAGAAAAGTGTTTTCTTCACAAGGACAATAGTGTTTCCTTCTCGTCAGTGTCAACATGAAAATAAACATGATCAAAGAAACTCTGCAAACGCTGTTTTTGAAAATGTTCAATACAACCCGCTGGACTGGTATAGTCTCTAGGTCTTTTAGCTGAGCTTTTAACCGTTTTTATATAATGGGTTTTATTTAAGCTCCGAGCGCCTGAGTTGACAGAATTTTTCTCAGACTGAGTGAAATTAACGGAACGCACATGATTTAGCTTGGCTTGCTTGATTTCTTTTTTTTTCACCTTAACGCTATTTCCACTTCAAAAATATCAATGTGTTCAATAGAGGAGGCAGTCTAGCCCATTTTGCACAGGCGAACCCTGTACGCTTCCGAGCGCGTTTAGCATCATGTCGGCTTCTATTACTTGCTTTATTTTTAGAAACCAATTTCTGACTATCAAAAGGTGATGATAAAAGAGTTTTCAAAGTTGCGAAAAAGAAAATCGTATGCATTAGTAATAGGCAACTTAAGCACGCGACGTTTTTGATTCACCGACGGCATGGCTGACCGCGCAGAACTGGATCCGGGACGCGGTTTGCGTGCCAATTGCAAATCATTAAGCAAAACAACGTGAAACCGTAACGAACGCCGACGGAATAATTCAGTTAAAAATGCCTTTCAAAGATTTGCGTTAAGTTTTGTTTCTTTCTTACGAAGAACACATGATTTCAGATGAGAACTCGCGTTTTGAAGTCCGTGACAGCAGCTCAAGAACGTCTTGACGTGTGCAGTGGCTGTCATGCTGCAAAAACACTTCCGGTTGGCGTCCGTGGTACCAAGAACGTCTGGTGCTTAGGTTCCCGCTAACCAAGATGAACGAAAGACAATATTCTCCCTACTATCCAGGATGATTGTGTCATTGCTGTCACTTGAGAGGGCCTAAAACTCGAATTCCTGTCTTATTATTTCACAGGTTCGAAATTATACACTAGTCAGTGACGATGGAGTTATTCGGCCTGAAATATTTTACAAGGCTCTTACTCTCTGGGTGGACAGGGATGTGTTGGGATATGCATTTTCACAGGTTTGTTAAACGTAACTTTTTCAAGACACTTTTTCGGTATGTACAATTCACATTGGTCACTCTGTAAAATTTCTCGATGGCAGTAGCTAATTAACAAGCTCTGTATTATTGTTATTGTTGTAGGCTAGCATTAAACCAGAAACCGTTGACTGGTCTAACGTGAGGTCTCCTCAAGATGATGCCGCGATGCAAGGTGATTAAAATTGGTGTATTCAAGAGTTTGTATATCGCTCACCAGTGACGCGAAGGCCCCCGCCGGCTCATAGCGACGAGAAGCTCTGGGAGACGAGAATGTCTCCTCCATCAGCCTCAACTGACTGTCGCTTCAACCTTATCTAGTCCTCGCACGGCGTTTTCCCAGGCTTTCTGGGTCAATTCACTTCGGTGACGTATCCGAGGCGAACGGGCGGGAAACGCCTCACTTCTTCGCTTGGACTACGTGACCGGAAACGAATTGGCCGTGCGGAATGATGAGGCCTAGGGACTAGGCAAGCCGCAACCTCTTTTCTTGCGTCTTTCCTTAGGAAAAGGAGAGAACAGCCACCTTAGGAACCAGGCTGCGATTACTTCACCCCAACCCCACCCCCCACCAACTGTTCCACCAATTCATTGCTCTTCCCTATGGAGGAGACCTTTTGTTTAAACTTTTCCCCTCTCCTTCTTTTATTTCAGTTCCGACTGCGAAACCAATCACATTCGCTAAGATCAACTTTAATGTGATTGGCCTCAAGGAAACCAAGGACTTTGTGGCACTGATCAAGGTACTGTTTATGTAAGGACTCAAATATATTTCCATTAAACGAAGATAACTTCATGATAAGTTAGTGCAAACTCATTAAAGGCACATAAAAGACCTTAACCAAGAAAAGTGAAGTGCTTTCTATCCCAGACTCTCTTAGTTCTCTCTCTATTGGTTATGGTGCCATTCATCCCTTAAAAAATCTGCAGGGATGCCAGATAAACCTCATAAGATTCGTTTAATCAACTTGGGTTGTCCAATACTGTCTCGCTTCAATTTGTAATAGAACTGCGTTCTACTACGTCGAACGCTAATTTCACCGAAATTAAGATCTCAACAGTAAAGTAACCTTGGAGCTGAGATGCAACAAGGAAATGTGCATGGTGTTTGTCTTAACACTTTCCAAAATAACTGCGTAATGTTTTTTAAACTCCTGCAGAATGTTCGAGAAATTTGCGACAGATTCTCAGCCGATGGCCTTCCAAACTATCCTAGTGGTGTTCCGTTCACATTCTGGGAGCAGTACATCTGGCTAAGGAGGCAAATCTATATCGCCATTTCCATCGCTCTGGCTGTCAGCTTTGTAGTTATGGCGGTCATGCTGTTCAATATCTGGGCAGCGGCGCTTATAACTCTCGTTCTGTTGATGATCACAGTAGAGATGTATGGCTTTATGGGTTTGGCTGGGATCAACCTTAGTGCTGTACCAGCGGTTACACTCATTCTTTCGGTTGGTGTGGGTGTAGAATTTACTGTTCACATGTGCTTGGTAAGTCCTTTAAAATTGTCAGATTAAGGTTTGACTTTTTTCAATGGATTTTAACTTCAAAGGCTGCCCAAAGATCCTTTAGTCTAAAAGATAAAACCTTGCACAGCATCTTGAATAAATAGCGCCACACTGCACAGGAAAGTATTGCTTAGTACCAACATCAATTTAGATTCAATTTTTGCAACTTGTTGCGGCGACAAAATTCTTTTGCAGAGGCAAAGATTTTTATACGAAGCGATTTATTTTGTCTCTGCGACGTGTCGCGCAACTTGTCGCCCGACCGTGATTTTTCGCCTCGACGCGTTGCAGCGACATGTCACCTTGTGCAGCCTTGTTCCCAGTCGTCTTTGGCGATATCAAATGTGACGTCACCTGTCAAGCTTGTCGGGAGAATTCGCGTAATCGCTCTCGGTTCCAAGCCTCCTTCGCTCAGTCGGATAATGCGCACAGGCCCGGGGGAAAGGCTGCGTCTAGTGTCCTACAATCTAATGATCTTGGTTTTCATTAATCAATAACACCCCATTTACTTTAAATCCCGTAATCAGTTCTTTCTTTTTGACCGTTTCTTTCGCGAAATTCCTTTTTTTTTAAATTTTTCCTTCAATAACCTTCATCCCTGACCATTTTCAGGCCTTCCTACACACGCTTGGAAACAGAAACGAAAGAATGCAGAAGGCCATTGAACACGTGTTTGTACCTATCGTGGATGGCGCTATTTCCACTTTTCTGGGCGTGGTGATGCTGGCAGGTTCCCCCTTTCAGTTTATAGTCAGGTAAGAAAGTTCTTCAGCGATAATCTAACGCGGCCGTATCATGAAAATTATCGCAGAATTTGTTTACCAGGTTAAATTTTTAACCGCGCAGCTATCACCTTAAGTGTGCCGGCGACACCAAAAAACCATGGCGTTGCCTCTGTGGCCATCTTAGGTCTGTTACGTCGGTTTTGTCGTATGATTTTTGTCAAGTATTATCTCAAACACGAGGAGGAGTGTTTCATGCGATGTTTGCAAACACTGAGAAGAAATAAATCAAACACGAGGCGGAGTGTTTCATCTGATATTCCATCACTGAGAAGTATTACATCAGACACGAGCAGTATTTTATCTTACATTCAAACACCTACAAGACATGTAATAACGCGAGAGTGTTTAAGGTGAACCTAGCTAATATCTAAACACCGCAAGAGATTATACTTATTTATTATATAGACACGAGTGTTTTACTGGAAAATATACCACTCGTAAAATTCATAAAAACCACATCCGGGACCCGAGTGGTTTATTTTCCATAATCTCACACGAGTTTATCGACGACGTAATTTTGGTAGTTTCCCTCTATTATTTTATCGATGTCATTTTGTATATATAATAAAAAAAGAACATTAAAACTGAAGATTTTATTTTCTCGTGGCAAAAAATTTGTACCGCTGCGCTCGTTCGTAAAATATTGCAAATATAATTCATATCCCCCACCCCTCTATAAAACTCGAGAAGGAATGTTTCGTCATATATCCAACCCCCCCCCCCCACCCCCCGCCGCTCCCCTCAAAAAGTGGGCAGAAATAAACGAGTCTTTTTAAAAAATCTAACCTCAAGGTAACTAAACATAGTTAAAAAGAAACACTTTCCAAGGTGTTCAGATGAAGCTTCTGAACTGATGAGTTTTTGGTCAAAACGCAAGCATAATTTTGTAATGATTACGATCCGACTTTGTTTTCTTGTCAAACTTCAGTGGTGATGTCGCATAATCTTTCTCCCTTTCAGATATTTCTTTAACCTCCTCGTAGCCCTTATTTTGATTGGTACATTTAATGGCCTCCTTTTTCTACCTGTTCTTCTTTCTATCGTTGGACCCGGAGCAGTGGTAAGTAACAGACTGATTTAGCAACAGGACAGGAACGTCAACTGACCGCGCGGAAAGGACGCATTGTGCCCAATTTTTGCCATTGGTTAAGCCAATCTGCGCGCGCCGTCGTATGACGTTCCCGTTCTGACCTAATACACCCAAGGAGACGCATTGTTTTCAACAATATGGGACCTTACCATAAGGAACGTACACCTCTTTTTCTTACTGCGCATGCGTTCTGTGCTTCCATGAAGACATGTGTCTTCTAACACACGCTTTATATCACGTAACTGTTAGCAAAAGTTAATCTAGACCGATGATTTTACTTTATGGTTCGCAAGGACAACTAACGAATTTTAAAAATGTATAGTCGCTTACCACCTGCTGTGTGGTATAGTATCAAAGCGTGTTTTCCCTTACGTTCTACTCGGATGGTCTAACAAAGCGAAGGGCCCCTAAGAGAGAACAGGGCATTTCTGGGTAACCCAAAGCCTCGGTGTCAAAGCGAGGCTAAGTACAAAGCCACTGATAGGAAAATGATTTCTTATTCTCATGCAAATGAACCTCATTTTCACCAGAAAGGATTAGCACTTATAGCCTCGTTTTGAAAATTTTTTTGGTACTCGGAGATAATCAAGATTTTTGCCAAGTGACCTACTGTACATCGATGCTAACTTTCGTTTCTTTTTTTTTCAGGCACAGGAAATAAACACTGCCCGATGCCAATGCCTCTAGCGCTTTTCAAAACAAAGCCATGGATGCCTCGTCTGCTGAATCAGCCATTAATTCTCTGGAAGGTGAACAAAATGAAATGGGGGTAATCAAGAAGGATGAGAATAAGCTCAGGGATCACAGCCCGACAGTGGGAAGAACGGTTATGAACGTTAAACACGGCTCTCAAGTAGAGCCAGCTGAAAATGATCCAAGGGGCGTAAGCATAGGAACTAGTGATGATCTAAATGCAAAATCCATGAATATTAAACGTTAATTTACACGTATTGAAACTTGCCTGATGCAAGACTACAACGACGCACCCGTAAATAGAGCCTCCTTTCGTCCTCTTGAGTAAATAGGAGAAAAAAAGGCTCTAATTGAATCGACTCGCCGTAACCCGAACGTCTGGACTAGTCAATCTTGTTTTCTCTCGTCAAACTGGTTTTTTCGTGCACGAGCATCCATTTATTATTAAACCAATGGTCATAACCTAACCCGCAGTTGAAAGCGCACGGCTATTAGGCCTGGGTTCGAAACTATATCGTACTGAGCAATATGCCGCGCATGCTCAACACCGATCTTCCTTGATTCATGCAGAGTCTTTCTCGAGTATGCGAATGATTGAGCAGGCGAGAGAAAGGCTCTGCCGACAGCGTTAAAATGTCGCAACACAGCACCTAAGTTGACAAAAAAGTGCTTCCTTCGTTGCAAAGGAATAACAGCCCTTTTCTTACTTGCTTAGCCTGAGAAATTCCACATGATGACGCGTCACTACGCAGATCTGGGTAGTGCTTCTGATTGGTCGTGACGCTAGGGACATTTGATTCAACCAATCAGAAGCACTACCCTGATCTGGGTAGTGACGCGTCATCAGTATTGAATTTCTGCGCTTGTTTCTCAGATGTCATTTGGCGGGAAACCAGTGGTAACGTCGCCAAATTTCGGCTGTTTTCTCAGGCTATTACTTACTGTAATACAAGTTTATTTAAATATTGTCTTGTAAAAAAGACCCGGACCCCGATGTCAGATGTAAATATCTTATTGAACTGAAATGGAGATAAACTATTCAGTTATACTGACGTTGATATTAAATATAAAATTGATATTTTGGAATGTCTGTTTTTTTCTTCTAAACTTAACTTATTTTCTTGCTGTAACACTTATTTAAGTAATGTCTTGTAAAATATGTACTGTTTGGTTGAATACGTTTGTAAGTATTTCATTTAATAAAAAGGAAAAATGACTAATTTGTAACCAAACTGGTTGTTTAATTTTCTTTAACGAATTTTCTGGATAACTTAGGCCCCGTCCAATTTTGCCTGTACCAAACAACATTCGAAGGAACGAAGGGAGGGAGGAAGGAGGGGAGGAGGGAAGGAAGGGAGGGTAGGAGGAAGGGAGGGAAGTGATAGACGAATTGAAGGAGGAAGGTAAAGAGGGAAGGACGGAAGGAAGGAAAGGAGGGAAGGAAGGAAGAAAGGAGGAAGGGAGAAAGAAAGGGAAGGAGGGAGAGAAGGACGGAAGGGAGGGAAGGAGGGAAAGAAGGAAGGAAGGGAGGAGGGAAGGAAGGAAGGAGGGACAGGTAGGGAGGGTGGGAGGAAAGAAGGGAAGTGATAGAGGAATAGAGGGAGGGAGGAAGGAAAGGAGGGAAGGAGCGTGGAAGGAAGGGA
>CALNXK010000095.1:180000-185000 GCA_942486035.1 Porites lobata
GTTATATAACATAACATGACGTGTTATATAACATAATATAACGTATGTTACATAACATGACATGAGACGTGATATAACATAACATGACACATGTTATATAACATAACATGACACTTGCTATATAACATAACATGACATATGTTATATAACACAACATGACACACGTTATATAACATAACATTACATATGTTATATAACATAACATGATGGATACATTTGTACATATTGTACATATTGTATATAGTTCTCTCGAATTTCTCACTTGCTTATACTGTACATAGTTTTTCTTAATTTTAATTAATTTATTAATGAGACATTTACCAGCGGGTAAATGCAGTTAATGGAGCATGAAGCCCCAGGGGGGTAGGCAGAGAAAGCCTGCCTCGTCTTAGGCTCGGTGATGTCTTGAAAGCTCGATTCATTAAATGAAAGCACTCTATTCTTTAAGCAGAAAACAAAAGCTTTTCATGGCTAGAACCTCACTGAGTTGTCGCATGTTTGTCATCGTATATTTTCTTACCTTCGCAAAGATTGGTCCCTGTATTCAAAGCCCTATTCAGTTCTATTCACGGCCAGACCTTAGTCATGATGAGTTGAGATAGTTAATAGTACAACTGTGCCTATTGGCCGTATTTTGAGACACTGTCTGACTATAAAGCTTTGCAAATGCCACTTCTAGTCATTATTTGGTTAGCTTGCACGAAAGCAATCATTTAAAGTAGTTTTGTTACCCACCCTCCCTCCCTTTGGAGGAGTAGTTGTTATGTTTTGTCTCAATAAATTTTGGGGGGTCACTCCTTGTGGTGCGGTTAAGTCTGCGTTGCGACTTCCCCCAAGCTTTTGGCATTGCTTGTGTCTTGCCATCTTTTTAGCTATTCCTTTGCCTTAATCTTGTCCGATCCAGCCCGTGCGGCGCTGGGGAGATAAGAAAGGCTCTGCCAAGACTCTTGTCCTACCCCACGGTAGTGGGGCGACAAGTAAGGCTTGTGTTATTTTGTGCGCAAAACCCGAAGTCGCTATAACCTGCCACAGGGCTGTGTCCCCCCCTTATTACGCCATCATGGAGTTGTTGTTTACTTAGCCTGCGTGCGTTATTTACTTGCGTGACGTTTGCATGCGTATCTTACAAGCGGAATAGTGACATTAATTGATTTATGTTTTAAATTTATTTTAGTGTCCCCACTTAGTGGTTATACACCGCTATTACAGTCTTGACACTTTAATAAAGGTATCATCATCATCATCATTATCGACACACGTTATATAACATATCATGACACATGTTATATAACAAAACATATTTTATGTTATATGACATAACATATTTTATGTTATTTAACCAACTGCCTCGCTTAAGTGGAAGGTGGGTGCCTGGGATACCCAGGGGCTTCCACTGTGGCCAGCCAGCCCCTAGATAGAAAAACTGCTCCCATGGCTGGCAAATCCCCGCAACCCAGCCATGAGCCCCCATTCCAGGCACCCGTCACACTGATCAAACAGTGGAAGGAAGAAAAATAGGGATGGGAGGGGGGGGAAGACGCTAAATGAACCGCTCCACAGACCACTGCACAAACCTTTCGATGAACAACTCGCAGATCCTAGCCATGTACAAAGCTACCACACACCATGTGAGCCTGCACTTATGGGATTGACCGCTGGATGCCCGCTACGCTGTGGGCCGCTTGACCGCTAAGCTTGTAGACCGCTTGACCGCTAAGCTTGTGGACCGCTAGACCGCTTAACTTGTGGACCGCTCAACTGCTAAGCTTGTGAACCGCTTGACCGCTATGCTTGTGAATTGCTTGACCGCCACGCTAGAACCGCTTGACCGCTTAAGCTCGTGGTGGTTAACTTAGTTAAATTACATTTAACCAAATTTAACCAACTGCCTCGCTTAAGTGGAAGGTGGGTGCCTGGGATACCCAGGGGCTTCCACTGTGGCCAGCCAGCCCCTAGATAGAAAAACTGCCCCCATGGCTGGCAAATCCCCGCAACCCAGCCATGAGCCCCCATTCCAAGCCGAAGGGACTCTCCGAGCTGACGCAGCCAGATCGGAGAGGGAAAGAGGGGCTCAGGGCTGGGGGAAGCCCTGGCCCCGAACTACCCAAGTCCCGAGGCACCCTACAAGGACAACAGGAAAAGAGAAAGATACGCAAGAAAATACCTGTCAAGTGAGAAGGCTTGCTACCCCCACGATAGTACTGACGGGAGTGTGAATATAGATCTGATACGCATCGCTGGACCATCTGCCAAGTGTCTTGATGAGGTGATCTGGTAAGCCACGAGAGGCTGCTGAAGTAGCAGCGCCAATGCGGAAGCTATGACCGTGTAGCAACCAGTGACCCCAGCAGCGGAGAAGATAGACTGAATACTGGATGTCAGCCATTGGCGGCGTAGAGGGGTGCCATCAGAGAGAAGGAAGAGTGGGCCAGGAGTTGAGCCACGGACGGTAGATACTGGGTAAGGGGGCGCACAGGGCAGAGATTACGTTTACCAGCACCAATGTAAATATGGCAACCTTGGCGAAAGGGGTCCGTCTTAGAGCACTTAATATGAATCCTGAAGCTGCTAGGATTGACTAGGGAATCTGCTTGGACATCATTGACAGCAAGGTGGATGTCAGGATTGAAGGGAGAGTTGACAGTAAACTCACCAGCACGTAAGAAACCAAAAAACCCGAGACAGCAGGCAGCCCAAAGCATGGTATGGTTGTAGTCAGAGAAGTTCAAGGACTGGAAGATAATGTGCATCAGCTCGATTGTGATGGGTTGGCGCTGACGCTTATTTGAGCCTTGGTGACGTTTGATGCCCGCAACACCCGCTGTAAATCAAGGCAACCAACCAGCGGAGAAGGATGACCCTCCTCAATGTGAAGGGACCGAATTGCTGAAAGGTAAACCTTTATGGATGAATGGTGAAGAGTATCAGCAAGATGACAGCAGAAACGGATGAGCACGTCTTCACTGGCTGGAAGAGCTGATCCCGAAGGAGATAGGCTATTGTCCTGAGCACAGAAATCCAAGAAGCGGCGTTGGGCAGAAGCATAGACTTTCCTAGTGGAGGGGGCAAGACCCTGAGTCAAATAGAAGTGGTATTTATCTGACAGCGAAGATCCAAATCCGAGAGGAGCTGCTGCGGAATCTGGGTTGGAATGGAGTCTGCAAGAGGAGCTAGCTGGCGAAAACGCTGAAACTGAAAGCGAGACAGGGAGTCAGCAATGGGGTTAGACTTCCCTCTAACTGGGGAGGCAGTGAAGGAGAAGGAGTGACGAGCTGCCAACAGGGACAGATAGCGAACCAAGGACATGATGGTAGGGGCTCTTGAAGTGCCAGACCGCAAAATGTCCACCACTGAGCGGTTATCTGATAGGAAGTTGACCCGTTTGGAGGCCCACTGGGGGCCCCAGAGGTAAGCTGCCACGACGATAGGAAAAGTTCCTGTACTCGATAGACTGAGAGACCTGTGATGGGAGCCATGCACCTGAAAACCAGTGACCCTGGAAGACTGCTCCATAACCAAGAGCCCCAGAGGCATCTGAAGAAACCTCAAGTCAGGAATTGGAGCCCACTGGGGGTACTGAAGAAAGCTGCAACCATTCCAAGACTGGAAAACTCTTGCCACCAGGCTAGGTCAAGAAAGAACTCTTGATTGAGACGAATCGGGTGGTCATCGCGTCGAAAGGCACATAGTAGGTTAATCATTCGGGCGCAAGAATGAGCGACCTTTGGGTACGACTTTGCAGGCATGCTGAAGGTGACCTATTAGGGACTCCAGATCCTTGCGTTTACACCAACGCTTTTGTGACCAATCTTCCAACAAGGCAGTTATCCTATCAAATTTGTCCTGAGGAAGGCGTGCCAGCAGATTAAGAGAGTCCAGTTCAATGCCCAGGATGGTTAGGCACGTCGACGGCCCTTCTAGTTTGTCTGGATGGAGGGGATGCCAAGCTTGGAAAAACAGTCAATTGACCTGTCCAAATTGTGTTTACAGACAGAGGAGGCAGGAGGGCCAAGAGTGTGGAAGTCGTCAAGGTAATGCATCAGGAAGGTGACATTGTAGTTTTGCTCGGTCACCCACTCCACTAAGTCTGCTATACATGTGAAGATATATGGAGCTGACCTGACGCCGAAGGCAGGACCATATCGACATAAAAGGCACCACGCCATTTCATACCCAGCAACTGGCGATCTTCTGTATGGACTGGCACAATACGGTATGCATTTTGCACGTCAAATTTCGCCATGAGGGAACCCCGCCCCAGCCGCATTATGCCTGCAATAATGTCATCTACCTTCATGTACTGCAGAGAATAATCCTCGCCCCGCAATTCCGTCGTTGACACTGTGCCCGCAGGGCTAGACAGGTCCAGGATAAGACGCCATTTGCCAGGTTGGTGGCGTTTGGGGATGACGCCGAAACGACTCACGTGGAGGACAGGGAGGGAGGCTGGGAGAAGGGGCCCGCCACCCTGCCTGACTGAACTTCCGACTGCAAGTAATTGTCAATGACCTGAGGGTTCAGGAGTGCTGAAGCCATATTCCCTGTTGCCGACTTCAGGGAAGTACTGTAATTGAAACCTAGGTGAAAACCATCGCGAAGGCCTTGGACCACATATGCAACTTTGTCTGGGTTAGGATGATGACAGAGTTCATGCTGGAATCTATCCACATTGATGGGAGTAAGCTGAGAAACTGGTCTTAAAGGACAAACAGCTGGAGAACACAACGAAGAACTGGAACTTGGCAGACCCTGCTGCTGAGAAGGTAACACAAAAGGAGAACGCAACTCTAACGCTGAAAAATTACCGTGAGAACCAACGTGAACAGGAACAAAACTATTTACAGTTGAATTGGCTAGAGGTTGCCTAGCGACGGCGGAGACCCCCCTTTGACTGAGAAGGGGAGCGGGACCGTTCTCTCCGCGCGGACCGGTGAGGGCAGTGGATGCGGGGTGGTCCCGTGGCACGATTCACAGGAGTGACGAAACCGACAGCGACCAAA
>CALNXK010000095.1:190000-215000 GCA_942486035.1 Porites lobata
AAATATAATCGAAGATACATAACGAAATGGTGAAAAAACAATTACTGTTAGTAAGCTACCTGTACGCACAGTATGCACATGGATAGAGTGACTAGCGTGACTAGGATAACTTGGGTGTCTAGCGTAACTAGGGTGACTAGGGTGAGTAGACAAGACAATATTTATTTGGATCTTATACCACCTGGTACATCGACTGTTTTCCAGATACTTTCTATATCACTGCATTTTACATAACAAGTTGGTACAAATAGCGATAGTTACATACACAGACACATATTTGATCTACTTTTGTCTTCCTTCTTGTTACTTATTTTAAAGCATTCGAACACATGCTTCACTTTCAATTTTTGGGTTTCAGGCTAATCTTTCGGGAGATTTATTAAAAACATGAATATTTCATTTGGTGATATTTTGTTCCTTCTTATAAGATGTTCATTTTTCAAGTTATCGAATACAACATTTCTTTTTTCCTGGTGAGCTGGACACAGAGTTAAAAAGTGATATTCATCCTCCATTTCTAGTTTAAACATTGGACATATTCTTTCTACAGGTTTTTTAAAAGGTCTTAAATATCGGCCCGTTTCTATGGCGAGCACGTGGTTGCTTAATCGCAATTTTGTTAACGTTATTCTGTGGCAGGTATTGGTGACCTAGTGAAGGTAATCATCACATTTGCAATTTTCTATTGTTTTGAATTTTTGGTATGTTCTCATTATGTTATTTTGGTCAGCTTCTCTTGTCATGTCGTTACTCCTTTCCCTCATCCAGTATTGGAGTTCTATATCCTTAAGCCTTTTGCCTTATGCGCCTACAATTCCTAGTGAGTCCAAATAATATGTTTTTCTCAGCAATTCTCCCAGTCGTATCTGATCTAATCTGCATCTGACTTTTTTTCCTACAAAAAATTTTATTTGCATTCCATTTTATATCATCCTATGTTATTTGCGACACTTTACTGCCTTTTTTAATCAAAGAAAACCAGAACATTGGTAGTCTTTACACTAGAGTCTAAATAAACTAAGAAATACTTCAAGACAAGTAAATTTTAATTACTTCAAGTAAAATAAGGCTTCACACACCACCGATTCTTTTTTACTTCAGGTTATTTTTTCACTAAGGATGACTAAGGATGACTGCGATGACTAGGGATGACTAGAGATGACTGGGGATGACTGGGATGACTAGGGATGACTAACGATGACTACGATGACAAGGGATGACTAGGGATGACTGGGGATGACTGGGATGACTAGGGATGACTAGGATGACTGGGATGACTAGGGATGACTAAGGATGACTAAGGATGACCACGGATGACTTGGATGACTAAGGAAGACTAGGGATGACAGGGATGACTAGGGATGACTTGAATGACTAGGGAAGTCTAGGGATGACTGGGATGACTACGAATGACTAGGGATGACTAGGTATGACTGGGAAGACTAGGGATGACTGGGATGGCAAGGGATCACAAGGAAGACTGGGATGACTAGGGATGACTAAGGATGACTAGGGATGACTAGAGATGACTAGGGATGACTAAGGATGACTAGGGATGACTGGGATGACTTGGGATGACTAGGGATGATGGGGATGACAAGGGATGACTAGGAATGACTGGGATGACCAGGGATGACTAGGGATGACTAGGGATGACTGGGATGACTAGGGATGACTAGGGATGACTAGGGATGACTGGGAAGACTAGGGATGACTAGGGATGACGGGGATCACAAGGGATGACTAGGGTATGACTGGGACGGCCAGATGACTAGGGATGACTAGGGATGACTAGGGATGAGTGGGATGACTAGGGATGACTAGGGATGACTGGAATGCCTAGGGATGACGAGGGATGAGTGGGATGACTAGGGATGACTAGGGATGACTGGGATGACTAGGGATGACTAGGGATGACTACGGTTGACTAGGGATGACTGGGATGACTAGGGATGACTAGGGATGACTAGGGATGACTGGGATGACTTGGGATGACTAGGGATGATGGGGATGACAAGGGATGACTAGGAATGACTGGGATGACCAGGGATGACTAGGGATGACTAGGGATGACTGGGATGACTAGGGATGACTAGGGATGACTGGGAAGACTAGGGATGACGGGGATCACAAGGGATGACTAGGGTATGACTGGGATGGCCAGGGATGACTAGGGATGACTAGGGATGAGTGGGATGACTAGGGATGACTAGGGATGACTGGAATGCCTAGGGATGACGAGGGATGAGTGGGATGACTAGGGATGACTAGGGATGACTAGGGATGACTGGGATGACTGGGATTACTAGGGATGACTAGGGATGACTGGAATGCCTAGGGATGACTAGGGATGACTGGGATGACTGGGATGACTAGGGATGACTAGGGATGACTAGGGATGACTGGGATGACTTGGGATGACTAGGGATGATGGGGATGACAAGGGATGACTAGGAATGACTGGGATGACCAGGGATGACTAGGGATGACTGGGATGACTAGGGATGACTAGGGATGACTGGGAAGACTAGGGATGACTGGGAAGACTAGGGATGACTAGGGATGACGGGGATCACAAGGGATGACTAGGGTATGACTGGGACGGCCAGGGATGACTAGGGATGACTAGGGATGAGTGGGATGACTAGGGATGACTGGAATGCCTAGGGATGACGAGGGATGAGTGGGATGACTAGGGATGACTAGGGATAACTGGGATGACTAGGGATGACTAGGGATGACTGGGATGACTGGGATTACTAGGGATGACTAGGGATGACTGGAATGCCTAGGGATGACTAGGGATGACTAGGATGACTGGGATGAGTGGGATGACTAGGGATGACTAGGGATGACTAGGGATGACTAGGGATGACTAGGGATGACTAGGGATGACTGGGATGACTAAGGATGACTAGGGATGACTAGGGATGACTGGGATGACTAGCGATGACTAGGGATGACTGGGATGACTAGGGATGACTAGGGATGACTGGGATGACAAGGGATGACTAGGAAGACTGGGATGACTAGGGATGACTAAGGATGGCTAGGGATGACTAGGGATGACTAGGGATGACTAGGGATGACTAGGGATGACTGGGATGACGAGGGATGACTGGGGATGACTGGGATGACTAGGGATGACTAGGGATGACAGGGATGACTAGGGATGACTAGGGATGACTAGGGATGACTGGGGATGACTGGGATGACTTGGGGTGACTAGGGATGATGGAGATGACAAGGGATGACTAGGAACGACTGGGATGACCAGGGATGACTAGGGATGACTAGGGATGACTGGGATGACTAGGGATGACTAGGGATGACTGGGAAGACTAGGGATGACTAGGGATGACTAGGGATGACTGGGATGACTAGGGATGACTAGGGATGACTGGGATGACTAGGGATGACTGGGATGACTAAGGATGACTAGGGATGACTAGGGATGACTAGGGATGACTGGGATGACAAGGGATGACTAGGAAGACTGGGATGACTAGGGATGACTAGGGATGACTAGGGATGACTAGGGATGACTAGGAATGACTGGGATGACTAGGGATGACTAGGGATGACTAGGGATGACTGGGAAGACTAGGGATGACTAGGGATGACTAGGGATGACTAGGGATGACTAGGGATGACTAGGGATGACTGGGATGACTAGGGATGACTTGGATGACTAGGGATGATTAGGGATGACTGGGATGACTAAGGACGTCTAGGGATGACTAGCGATGACTAGGGATGACTGGGATGACAAGGGATGACTAGGAAGACTGGGATGACTAGGGATGACTAAGGATGACTAGGGATGACTAGGGATGACTAGTAATGACTGGGATGACTAGGGATGACTAGGGATGATTAGGGATGACTGGGATGACTAAGGACGTCTAGGGATGACTAGCGATGACTAGGGATGACTGGGATGACAAGGGATGACTAGGAAGACTGGGATGACTAGGGATGACTAAGGATGACTAGGGATGACTAGGGATGACTAGTAATGACTGGGATGACTAGGGATGACTAGGGATGACTGGGGATGACTGGGATGACTACGGATGACTAGGGATGACTAGGAATGACGGGGATGACTAGGGATGACTAGGGATGATAAGGGATGACTAGGGATGACTAGGGATGACTGGGATTACTATGGTGACTAGGGTGACTAGGGTGACTAGGGTGACTAGGAAGATTAGGGTGACTTACCCTGACTAGGGTGACTTAGGTTGATTAGGGGGACTAGGATGACTAGGGTGACTAGGGTGACTACCTAAGTCACCCTACTCACCCAACTTACCCTAGTCACCTTACTCACCCAAGTCACCCTAGTCACCCTAGTCACCCTAAGTGACCCTAGTGACTCTAGTCACCCAAGTCACCCTAGTCACTCTAAGTCACTGTAGTCACGGTAGTTACCCTCGTCACCCTAAGTCACCCAACTCATCCAATTCACCCTAGTCATCCTAGTCACTCTAGTCACTTTAGTTACCCTATGTCAGCCAAGTCATTCTAAACATCCTAAGTCACCATTAGTCACCCTATGTCACCCTTGTCACCTAAGTCACCCTACTCACCCAACTCACCCTAGTCACCCTACATCACCCTAGTCACTCTAGTTACCCTAAGTCGCCGTAGTCAAGGTAGGTACCCAAGTCACCCTAGTCATCCTAAGTCACCCTGGTCACCCAAGTCACCCTATTCACCCTAGTCATGCTAGTCACCTTAGTCATCCTATGTCACCCAAGTCACTGTAGTCACCCTATCTCACCCTAGTCAGCCTTGTCACCCTAGACATCCTAAGTAACTCTACTCACTGTAGTCACCCAACTCACCCTATGTCACCCTATGTCAGGGTTACTTGGGTAACTAGTGTGACTAAATAGACCTTTTTACCGATACGGTGGACATATTGAATTCATTAGATTGAAGGAGTATTATAGGATGCGCAGCAGGCATGAGCAAATTTTGTTTGTATTTTCAAGCACTTTTTGGGACATTTTTTCTTAAAGATTTCTTAGAATAAGATTGTAATGGGAAAAAAGATCCTTGTGCCGTGTTTGGATGTAATAATGATTGCCTTTTACCCGAGAAATATACAGTGAAAGACCATATTTCTAATACTAAACAAGAAAAAGGCGATCATTATTACATCCAAACATGGCACAAGGATCTTCTCTCCCATTACAATCTTATTCTAAGAAAACTTTAAGAAAAAATGTCCTGAAAAGTGCTCAAAAATAGAAACAAAATGTGCTCCCTATAATACTCCTTAAATCTAATAAATTCAATATGGCCACCATATCGGTAAAAAGGTCTATTGAGTAGGACGACTTGAATAAAAAAATTTACCCTGGGTGGCAGAGGCTTTTTATGCGCGGTTTATTTTTTTGGTTGATGAAGCTCCTGGTCAGACTGGAGAAAAAATCTCTGGTAACCAAGGTATAAAATGATCACTTTTGTAACACTTACTTGTTTTAAAGGAAAACTTACATAAATATTACACAAACTAACCTGACGCTGGAAGAACATCAATGTTTTCAGTGTCTTCTGTCGGCTAAAAATAACAAAACAAACAGGAAATATAGAGGAGTTTAGGCTCATAGTTGCATCATGGGTAATCATGGCAAGATGGCGGGAAATTCAAAGATTTGTATTGGTATTCAAAGCCAGCTAATTCTCTCTGAATTCAGATACCGTAAAATTCCGAAAATAAGCCCCGGGGCTTATATTTTTCAAAGGCCCTTTTTGAGGGGCTTATTTTTGGAGGGGCTTATATTCGGAGGGGCTTATCTATGGAGGGAAAATTCGGAATATAGCCTTACATAAATTTGTTTTTGCTTTGTTTTACTTTGTATTTGAGGGAAATATTCCAAGTACAAGCCCTTGGGGGGCTTATGTTTGGAGGGGCGATTTAAAGGAGGGTTTTTTGTGTTACCGGTTTGGGGGCTTATATTTGGAGGGGCTTATACATGGAGGGCCTTATTTTCGGAATTTTACGGTATTTGATGCTTTTGCTTTGAAAAGAGTAGCTTAGGATTTCAAAGAAACAATACACTAATCTGGAGTGCAAAGAAGTCCGTGATCAGTTTTGAGAAAACTTCAATTTTCCTGTACATTTTCTGTAGTTTTGATAGTGTTGACTTACAGAAAATGTATGGGAAGAAAATTGTAGTTACTAGATAACGACTGAGCGAGTTGGATTCATCCAAAGAGCAAAGGCTGTTGTTTTTACCTCTAGATCATCCACATCTTCGAAATGGTCTTCTTCTTCAACCTCATCGAGGTCATCATCATATCTGTGAAAAAAAAATTAACTTAAAATCACGCTTCGCTAAAGATTGGCTAAAGGTTTTGTACGTACCGCATGCATGTTCAATCGGAATTATGAACAACGACCGTACGACTTTTCATGTAAGCGTATTCTTTTCTACTCATTTCATTTTCAGGTAGCTAGAAACCCTTTGAAAACGAAGCAGGGTGGAAATACAACTTAGCCCTTTAATAAACCAGTTTCGGTGATTATTTTGCAGAAAAAAATTCAAAGAAATACTCACCCTTCCATGTCATCGTCCGCCATCTTGAAAAGGAAACGACTTTATGAAGCAGTCATCGTTGTGGTCAGCAACGTACCTCTCAAATCATGCGTATAAGCGCTTGTATCCACGTGCGTTTGTTTTCAATATGGCGGCTGATTTGACATACGAAGGTTGTAACTTCTTTCGTCTAAGACTTGTTTTAGGGACACTTAGTGGAAAATCGGTAAAGATTAAAAACATAAGAGCTAATGAGGACGATCCTGGGTTAAAAGGTCAGAAGTTTTTATTCACTTTAGATCACATTTAGCAGCTAGGGTTTGTTTATTTCTCTTTTTGATAGACAGCCAGTCTCCACCGAACAGTTTTCAAACTCTCTCATTTCTCATCATTTCATCTAAAGCGTGTTTTTCTTAATAGATTTTGAAGCAAGTTTTATACGACTTCTTGACAAGTTAACGAATGGATCTAGAATAGAGGTGAATGAAACAGGTACAGTGAGGCTCGTACCAGTACATTATGGATTCTTAAAAATTTATCCGGTGTGTGTGTGAAGTGGGGACCTTTCTGGGAGGGAGATGAAATTGCTATTGTCCTAAGTTCTGCTACAACCAGTAAAGTGGGTGACCTGTGGCTCACTATTCTTTTCCTCTTATGTAACTTACATCAACTGAAAAAAAATGGGCCTGTGCAAGAAATGACCCACTCAATTTTTTGAGAAGGTGTTTTGTGATGGGTTATCTCCTATCATCATTGTGTTGGACATAAATCACTTGCATGATTTTTATGGGACAATGTTGATTGGGTGGTTCCCGGTCAAGTATTGGTCTTCCCTGCTGAACTTGAAGGGGCAAATGGCATTATCTTCAACTTACCAAAGGACAAGGAGTCTAGGATTGAGATAAGATGAATGTACTTCCCCTAGGGTTTCCTCTCTATAGGCTGCTTTTCACTGTTGACGGAGTCGGAGTCAGTATCGTAAGCTGATGTGTAAGTTCGTAGCTGAAAGTCATAAGTGTGTTTAAATTGGAGTTAGAAGAATCAGAACATCTGCATTTTCGTCTTACTCTGCTTACAACTCCATTGCTTACAATCTAGTGAAAACCAGATTGTTGGAGTCGGAAGCAGAAGCTGAAGGATAAACCAATCTCAATGCACGTTCCTATGCTTTGTGATTGATTTAGTTTTTCTGCTTCTGCTTGTGACTCTGACAACCAAGTTTTCACTTGATCATGAGTGATGGAGTCGTAAGTGGAAGCAGAACGCTGTTCTCACCAGATTGTTAACTCCTATGCTTCTGATTACAACTCTGACTCTGACTCCAACTCCATCGCTAGTGAAAATCAGCCTTGCAGTAGCCTTTATGGGGAGAGTCCATCAACAAATTTCAATCTAACTTTAAAAACTGTCACTTTTTAGGTACAATGTTATTTTATAAGCCTGGTCTCTTAGCTGGGGGTCCTGTGGAGCATGTCTGCAATCCTCAAAGATCAGTCGGTTACTACTTAGAGGCAGTGGTCATGCTGGCACCTTTTTGCAAGAAACCACTTAGATTAAATCTGAAAGGAGTTACCAATGATAGATATGACCCTACGGTAAGAGAGAAAAATGTCATGCTGCAGAACCATTTTATTGTTTGTTGTTGTAAAAATTATTGTTGCTGTCATCGCCTGGCATAGCAAATGATATTAGTGAAATACAGGTCATAAAATAATTTTGCAACTCTTGTATGATGAATGTTGATTTTTTATCCAAATTCTGGTTTTACATGTACATCTTGCCATTTTTATAAATCTTTGACAAAAAGTCCTTGCTGCCAGTCCTTTGATTATAAGCAATCATCATGTTAATATCAAAAGGCAATGTTTGTTTTTTGTTTTCTCCTTTTCTGATTATCTTTTGATAATCGATTCCTTTCAGTAAAAACCATAATTTTATTAATCCGTTTTAGGTTGATATCATCAAGACGGTCACCATACCTTTGATCAAGAAATTTGTAGTTGATGATGAGGGGCTTGATCTTAAGGTATTCATGCAACCATTTACAAGTGTACTTTAGGCGATAGAGATGAAGTCGACCTATAACAGTGTATGAGTGTCAGACAGTTCAACAGACTAAAATAGATTACTTTGTTGAACATTCTTGGTTTTTTTTTATGGGAGGGGTGTTTGGATTCCTAAGTTTCAAGATTTTCTCCAAGATAAGCCATACTGCATGTTGTCAACAAAAATCTAGGGGGAGTAGGTGTGGTTTATGTACCAGTGTCAACAGTAACTGTTACTTATTTCAATTGATTATTTGACAACAGTATCACTGTGTTTGCTAAAGGCATTAATGTGATATTTAACCTGGTATATGAACTAGAAAAACCTGAATCGGGGTTGTTGACTTTGCAGCTGGCTAAGACCATGCGCGGTACACTCGCTTTATGCGGAACAAGATTATAAATTCACTTCAGAATAAACTAAAGTGTTGTTTATTTACATTGAATGTTGCAGATACTTAAAAGAGGGGCACCTCCCGAGGGGGGAGGGGAGGTGACTTTCTCTTGTCCTGTAAGAAAGAGTTTGAGAAAGAATACAGATTAAAACGGATAAGAGGACCTATCCATGTGATGACAGTTATTTTTCTGATGTACAAAGATATTTATGTAAATGGTATCGGATAACCCTTTAGGCCCCAGTATCCAAACAAATTCTCCAAATGATCTCTATGATTTTTCAAGAATAAGTTGGGAGAATTATATCTGCATGTGATCATTTTATTAATTCTCATAACCTAATCTCTTGACATTGTATGGATATCGTTAGGAGAAAATTGACGTTAGACACTATTGGGACTTAAAGGGTTAATATAATATGCCTAAAATGGCTCTCAATTAAAGTAGTTTGCTTACCATCAATGTGTTATTTTATTGAAATACACTGTCAATTACACTGAATTGCTTCAGAAAACATCTATACTCTTACCCCCCTTGCCTTACCACTCCTTAATGTCCTTCCGGCAAATATTAGAAACTGTAGCGATTTCAGAGTATATTGTAGGGAAGTTAATGCCTCTATTACATAATATTTGTAAATAGTTTGTAAATTGCATGTAGGATTGTATTTATATTACTAATCTTTATTACATTTTTATTTTTTTATACAATAATCCTTTTATAGTCCAATATTATTGCTTTTTATATTTGTAGATAAATTTCAATTTTTTTTCTTTTTGTTGTTTATTATAGTTTTTTTATTTTTTATATTGTAGTTTTTTAACAGGTGAAGAGCCACTAGGTGGATACACTGTTAATAAACCATTATTATTATTATTATTATTATTATTATTATTATTACTCTAGAAATTTTGCTTTTGGTTCATACTTTCCTTTGAAGATTTGGCAAAAATTTTGGTAAAATCTCCAATGACACTTAGAGGGATGGGATGGGTATGGTTATTTTTCATTTCTTATTCCATCTGACACAATAAATCAAACTGCAATTTGATTGGTTGATTCCAGTTTCTTCCGTGTCACCTGCAATATGCAATGATTTGATGCTAACGTGGTGTGCTGAATCAGTTTGTTTCGGACATCTATATTTACACAGATCACTGCAAAGGAGCCCAGTCTGGAAAGTATGCGCAACATTAACTCTTTAAGCCCCAATATCCACATACAAATTCTCCAAACTGATCTCCATACATCTCCTTTAACAATATTACTTGAGAGAATTTGATCAAAGATCAAAGCATTTTCTCTATCGGGATCATTTTATTAATTCTCATAACTTTATCTCTTGACAGTGTATGGATAATGTTAGGAGAAACTTGTTGTTGGTCACTATTGGCACTTAAAGGGTTAACCTCATTTGTTACTCTCTGAGGACTCAAAAATTTTGTAAGAAATAAAAAATTGAATTTTGCAAATAAGAAAGAAACTGACTGTGTGAAGTACTGTAGAAGGAGTTTTTTTTATACAGCCAAACTTGAAGAATTTTTCCTCACTGTCAAAATAATATTAAAATGGTGTAAGGAGAAGACCAACCCTGAGGTCCTGAAAAATGTTTGCCTTGTCAGTCATCACAGTGCAGAATCAAACCCAGTTTTGTAAACTAAGAGAAAAAAGGAAATTTTCTGACTAAGCTACCATGCACATTGTCTTGATTATAAGTACTGACTATTGTTTCTTGTCAGTTCCATATGAAATGAATGGAGAACACTTTTTAGAGGCTGAGGGTGGATTTCCACTATCTAGTAATTTTTTTGTGTGCGAATGCATTTAAAATTTACACGTGTATATAAAACAGAGGTGATGTATGGAAGGTCACACCTGTAAACGTTAAAATTGAGCAAAAATTATGCAACAGTGGAAACCAAACTCAAGGTCTGGTTTTTTGTTAATTTGTGCAGATCTCCAGGGTTCGGCATTTCCTTGGTGGCAGAATCAACAACTGGCTCCATTCTGAGTATACAGACTGCATCTGCCCCAGTGGGGGAAGGACAGTCAGTTGTTCCTGAAGATCTCGGCAAGCAGGCAGCTGAAATGCTCCTTGAAGAAATTTACAGGGTAGGGATGATACCTTTTGGGTGTCATTTACACACAAGGCTCCTCTGACACCTCTCTAACTACATGTACGCATGTTGTGGGTGAATTTTTCTCCATCACTGCGTGTAATGCAGAGTTAGAAGGAAGAGTTGATATTTCATATTTTTTCTCAGTTGTAGTCCTTTAATGGTTATCTTTGAGTCCGTTACATTTTTTTATTTTTGTTTTGTCAACAGGGAGGTTGCGTTGATTCTCGACATCAGAGTCTTGCACTTCTTTATATGATCCTTGGACAAAGAGATGTTTCTAAACTTCTAACAGGACCATTAACACCCCACACGTAAGTTTGTTGATATAAATGGAAGCTAGTGGGCAGTATTTTCCTGTGGTGCCATTTATTATGTCGTACAAGATAGTTCTTACTTTTGAGTCGGTGTATGAAAGTGTGACCTTGCATTCTTTACTTAATGAAATTTGTACTTTTTTATTTTTCTTCCACAAACAGCATCCAGTTTTTAAGGCACCTGAAAGAATATTTTGGAGTTATGTTTAAAATCCAAGCACAACAATCTGGTGATGATGGTTCAACTGGTGGGGAGACTAAAGTTCTGCTGTCATGTGTGGGAGTTGGTTACACAAACATCAACAAGACTATGGTGTAGCTCTGCAAAATGCTGTGCAAGCTCTCAAGACAAAATGTTCTTGTAGCTTGTTACACAACACTCTCAATTTTACTTGGGACATGTGTTGCATGAGAGGCCAAAAGAATGCCTGTCGCATAGTCTAGAAGGCTAGCCCTGAGACAGAGGCTCAAAATGCTGGAGGAAGCAGATGACACCAAAGTTTTATTGACTATCCCTAGATATGGTGCCTCAATTAATTGTCTCCATTCAGGTCACACTTGATTGCAGATACACGGACGGTTAAAGAGAAACTTAAGCAGTTATGGTGGTGATAACCTGAAATGCTCCTTTAAGACATCGTCATAATTTTATGTAAACAAACACTTCATGAACTGAACATTAATATCATCAATATTTGTTTTATTTTTCATGCACAAAGACTGAAAATAAGTTCATACCCAGGAACAAAATAATTCAAGAAACTTTCAGTGCAAGATGCTGGTAGTGAATAAAAAATATTTGAAAAGTGGCATTATAGATCTTTTTGGTTAGATTCATAGAAATGTCGTTCTGAACCAGATTTTTCGAAATTTCTCATCTTTTTGCTTTGCCTGTTTGTTAAAACATTAACCTTAGTGATGGGAAATATTAATAAATATGATTCATTTGATTTTTTGCATTCTTTAAAAAATACTTGAGGATTCTACTTGGTATAGTCCTGAAAGTGGCCTTTTCTTAGTTCTCCTTGTAACTTGAGGTGTTTTTTCTCATGCAAGTGCTTAGCATTTCCTGTTTGTGGTTGCATCTTTTTTTTTCTTGTGCAAACACAAAAGGACTGAGAAGACTAGGCTGAGTTTGAGCCATCTCCTTAAGTTTCACCATATCCTGGGATTGTGTAACTTGGGTGGATGGCTAAAATTCAGGCTACAGGAAGACAGGAAGACCGGAAGGTGTGATAAACATGATAGGCATGGCTGAAAGATCAGAGTGGGAGGGAGGGAGGAGTCCTCTGCCCAACTTCCTGCTTCTTGACTTGTCTACCACATGCACACCAGAGTGAATAGGCCCTTTCCAAGTTCCAAAGAAAACCTCTTGAATTTCCAAAATGCAAACCATTCAACCAAAAATTCTAGATTTTCTGGGAGCAAAGTTGGAAAAATTTCGAAGATTTGGGTATACCTTGCGAGGTTGCCCTGTTTTTGGAAATTTTGAAAAATGCTGAAAATTCAAACTGGACCTTTTGGTTGAATGGAAAGCGTCCCCTGTAAAAGCATCCCCTGTAACTCTAAGAGGTGACATAAAACAAGCACTCTATGTATTCGAGCAAAGGAAACCAAGAGCTATAAAGCGAAAATGACACTTTTTAGGTTCTTACATCAAGGTTGACCCTCTCCCAAGATGATTCAATGGCTATGTTGTTTGAAAGCCAATAAGCATTAATCCACTCAGGTAATTAGTTACCATGACAACCCCTTATGCCCCATTTGTAGTTAACCAAGGACCACTGCTAACTATGCTGTTCAAAGAACTTGGCCCTGCACTGTACCCTACAGTACGCAACAACAGCATGTGAGCTTCCTTCAGCCAGAGAGAATATTTTGAAAAGGCACAACGTTAATATTTTCTGGAAATTTTTGGCATTTACTGTCATTACCATAATTACACAATTATGGTTGATTTGATTCTGAATGAGCATTGGGTGAGGCAGTAAGCTGATAGTCAGAGAACACCCATCCTAGAGCACATGTATGGCTTGTTACCTACTGTTACACTGTTATTATTTTGATCTCAACAAGATCATATTTTACGAAAGTCTTAGTACCAAAAAAAATACTTCTTGTTAGCTTGCGTCATTCTCTTTCTGATTAGAAACATCACTGTCCCTTTGTTTTTGCAACTTCTTTGTCAGTTCAATCTGTTGCTGCAACTCTTCAACATTCTTTCTCTTCCTCTCTTGTCTCTCTATGTCTCTAATCACACCTTCTTTGAGTCTTTTACGATCTGTGTTCTGCATCTGATGTACTAGAAATATTACAGCTGAGGCAAAACAAAATGCTCCTCCTAATGCTACTTTTGCTCCTCTGGAAATCATGGCAAACTTGAGTTAAAATCGAGTCAAAAATACATTGCATATCCTATGAAAAAAAACAGAGAGTCAATGGATTTGCAACAAGTTCATTGATGCCTTGTTTGCCATATTCTGTTGCAGGTCAAAATTAAATTCAGGTTTAAAATTCTCAATTTCCTTTGTCTCCTAGCTTTAATTCATAAATAAAAAATCTTAACCTGAATTTAATATTGACCTGTAACATACATGGCAGGGGCAGATCTAGGGGGAGGGTGCAGGGGATGTGCACCCCTCCCCCCCCCTGAGATGACCTGCGGTTTTCTAATACAACTGGTGTCCTACAAAAAAAAACTATGTGTTTTATTGGTGTTGAAGTAGAGCAAGAGATGAGTGCACCCCCTCCTAAAAAAACTCATGGATCCACCCCTGCTTGGGGGTACTTTTAAGCTTAAGTGACAGGGATGACTGAAGGATTTTCTTGGGATTGAAGTTTTCTGTTCCATCAATTTTTTGGGGAAGTTTAGCAAGTATTTTTTGGTGTCTTGATTTAAGAAAGAATTTGCTGGGGGTATTTAAAACAATCTGGAGATTGCTGTAGTACCATGTGCGTATGCCAAGGGAAAGATAAATTCTAAAGATAAATTCAGATAATACAATATTCAATTTCCATTTTTTGCATGTTATATCATTTAATATTATTGTTTACTGAAAATTTTGAAGGCTCGGAAATTTGGCATGGGAATTTTGGGGAGTTAATTTTTGTTTCAGGGATGTTGGGGGGTTTTGTTAGAAGCCCTAGGGATTTTAATGGGTTTTCATTTGGCCCCTTTAATCGTCCTGTAACTTTAACTCCTGTACGGTGTACCCCCCTGGGATCCCCCCCCCCCAGGAGAGTCATCCCAGCAAAGGTACGGTGGGGAAGGGGAATCAACAAAAAGGCCGGGCAATGAATCTGTCTGTGTCCCAGGGCCTGCGAACAGAAACCAGTTTCTTGATTTATGTTTACCAGACTCTACGCTTCATATACAAGCTTAAATTAACATATATTTTGTTTTGATTTTGTAGCTCATATCAAGACATGAGGAAAAAACATTTCGCCCAGAAAAAAAAACCCTCGCTACCAAGTTTTAGTAAAATACAGTAAGAACTATTACTAACCAATTCAAAGGACGCAACACTCTTTTTCTTGCAGTCTTCTAGCGTCCTCGTGCAAAACGTTCACGGCCGCCATGTTGAACTTTTGAAAGTGCGCAGTGCATGGTGGGAACTCCACTTCGCAAAGGAACCACGCTTGCTTAGCGTCCACCATTTTGACTGTTGTTTTGGAAAGGCGCGGTGACTTAGCAAGATTTCACCTTTTCCTGCATTTGGAAGGTAGGACTTTCCGATCAAGGATGTTTGCAAAGAAAGAGAGTCATTTTAGTGCAGTTTTGTGGGTAATTTGGAAGAGATCCACAGCGTAAATTGTGTCGGGTGTTTCGTTGAAGAGTTTCGTTTGTATTGTGGCTGGCATTAAGCTAGCACGCCTTTTTTTTTGCTGTCCACATATTGTTTGTCTCTTGGATTCATCGACATCTAGCAGTCATCACTTATCATCAATGTTCAAGTGCGATTGGCTTCATTTCCTCGTGATCGGAGAAGGAGTTGGCTATGTTCAACTAAAGTTGTCGAGAGCTAATTTTAATATATAATTGGCGTGCACGTTTCAATTTAGACCGAGAACCGGCTTAAATAAGCTTACTGCACATTCTATCTTCCAGCTAAAGTACGATTAGCTTAATTCTTGTATATTTTAAGCTGTAGTGTTTCTTGTCTTGAGTTTTAAGGAAGGATCGTGTATTTTAGAAATCAAAAGTCTGTTAGGGCTTCTGCTGTTTTCCCTCGCATATTTAGTTTAAATAAACCAGTGAATAAACCAAATACTGGATCTGCAGCTCAAATTATTTAACTCCTCAAGGAAATGAACGAGAATCAGAGAAGATCCCTTGGTGGTTACATCTATGAAGAGATCAGCATAATTTTATAAATTAGAAACTTTTGATCTCTTTTGTATACTAAAGTTGGAAAATTACACACTCTCACGATGTTGATTATCCACTTTGCACTTTTTTAATGTCAAAAATGTTGACTCAAGTCTATACATAATTGTCAGGTTTTTCCACATACTCACAAGGCAACTTGTTGTTCTTTGCCTACCATCAAGTGCTTTTTCCTTTAATAATTTTGCAAATTTTTTTAAGGAAAACAAGGGTCATCTTTGAGAGGGATGCTTTTGGCTTCAAATGCAACCAAAAATTTAATGAACATACTTATATTCCTCAATGTCACAATTTTTTTCTCGTAACAGGAGTCCACTTATAGACCCAGTAATGCATATAAATTTTCCACAAAAGTGAAGGATATTCCATTTTGATGTCAAGAAATGTTATCTTTCATTGATGATTTTTCCCTCAATAGACTTGTAAACAAAAGCAGAGATGTTTTATGGAGAAATGAGCCTGGGGATGAGGGGGAGGGGTGGGGTTTGTAGACACTGCAGATTTTGGTCTAGCAATTCAAGGAGTTTTGGATAGAAACCCAACATTTTTACCCATGGAGCTATCACTAAGGGTTATGTTCAAAAAGGCAAATGCCATGTATCCACCCTCTAGGGGACAAATAAAGCCTGGGTCATGCCCAGCTTGGTCTCCTTAAAGGGTTTTAATTCCAATTCAAAGAGTGTCATGTTATTATTCTTCCCCCCCCTCCAAACCCATTCCTCCCAGCAGAAATGAGATACTGGTCTCTCCTATAGCCCGAACATAAGCTCCCAACTTTGACTCAGTCAGTTAAAAATCATACAGGGATAGTAGATAAGAAGATGTGAGACTCTAGTTTGATAATTTATTCTTGACTAAGGGATAGAAACAAGCAAAAAATATCTGGCATGTATTAAGACTCACCAAGAAAGTTTGATAAAATTTATTCAAATTTTTGACAGTTATTGGGATAGGGACCAGCAAACAAGCAAAAACAAAGTGACATTGTTGAGAGTTCAGAATGTTTGAGACTTTGAGATGGCTTTGAGATGGAAATCAATGATCAAAAAATAAGAAGTTAAAAAATGTATAGGGCTGTAAAATTTTACAAAATGTTTGTGTGTTCCCTGAGACCTATCTTTTTTAACAAAGCCCTAAAAATAGACAGATATTATCTACTAATGTGGTGTTAACTTTGCCAATTCTGTTATTCAATCTGCTGCTTACAGCAAGGAAGAGAGTGTGAACCATGTCAAGTGAAGAAGAAGCAACAGCAGCCAATGTGTTGTCACAGATGTCACAGATCCAACAAATCAGCTGTGAGACAATTGAAGCTACAGTGATAAATGTTGGGCACCACTGTGACGTGGAGACAACTGCACCTCCACAAGGTTGGTTTAGCTTCAAACTTTCCATGTTAATAGGTAGAATAGATAATAGGTGGAATTTAATCGAGGCACGGCATCGACAAACCCAGCATCAGATTGGATGAGATCAACTCCTGTAACTCAGTAAGGCTGGGTTGATATCAGGTTCGGTCTTCCCAGAGTTGGTCAGCAGTCCTTCTGCATCACCAAGAAACTAACAGGAGCTTCTGAAAAACTCTGGGTAGTGGACAGCTGGTTCAGTTTGACCACATGCCAACACTGATTAAGGCAACCTAGTTCCCAGGGTCCTCTCCTACTCGGCCCCAGTGGCAAAAGAGAGAGAGAGACTGAAAAACATAATGCATATTATGGCAGTCGCAGTCGCAGTCGAAATGCTTTGTAACTCATTTCCAAATAGCCTCTCTTTGAACTTGATAAAAATATTGTTGACAAAATATCAAAATCGAAGGACCCCTCCTGAATGATTTCAATTGTCCAAGGGACATGTGACTAAGGTCTCTCTCCCTCACCACAGGGACAGAGTAGGAGAGGACCCTGGGAAAGAGGTTATGATTAGGGGGAGACGGACTTGATTGTTTTTACTTCATGTGTAGTTTTTTCCTTATATTAGTCATGGAGATAGTGCAAGCAGAGGTTCCAGATGAGGAAGCAAATGAAGTTCTCCAGCAGGTGCAGTCAGCTGTGCAGACCATACAGCGACCAAATATGGTGGTCACCAACGATCAAGTGCGTTCTCAACTTGACACTACTGTTGTCGCTGTGCTACCTGTTGCAGTAGCTCCAGCTAATTCTGCTACAGGTGAGTTAAAGTAGGAAACACCTATAATGGATTTATAAGTGTTCTAGGTTTGTAGAATTAATAAGAAAAGCAAGAAAGACTGCTGGGCACTGGCCATCTTGGGACACAGGAAATTAAATGCAGAGTTGGACTTTTCTAAACTCACATTCTACATTGTACCTCTTAAAAAGCTAAGGGTCAATGTTGTTATAAGAGCCTATTTCTGCTGTTCCCCTCTCCCCCAAGATGTGTTGATTTTGTTGAATCAAAACTTGAATGTATAACACCAACAGTGCACTGGGCGGGAGGAGGGAGAGGAAAAATGCGTCATTTTGACAACTGAAGATATTGTGTTTTTGTCTTAAGAGTTTTGACCAGGGTTGTAGAAATACACCGTGTAACACTGGAGTTGGGGGTGCGGATAAAGGGGTGAAAACCTCCCACCTCCTGTTTCTTGCATTGCATTCCCAGTTCCCACCCCTTTTTTCTCGACTTCTTCCTCTAAGCCATTTTTGGATTGCAAAATATTAAAATTAATATATATGATAAATTTTATCATTGTTGCATAATTTTCCCTAATTGCTCCTGCTTCTCACCCTTTAAGAACCCCCATCTTCCGTCTTTTCTCTCCCACCTTTCCTTATTGTTCCCGTTGCCCTAGTAATAAGTTTTTAACCAAAACTTGTTTTCATTTACAGCAACAAGGGTTGTTTCAAGTGGAGGTAATTTATTTTTCTGTCTGTCATAGTTACCCTTGTTGAATGTTGCTTGTCATTTTAATATCAGATGTTTTTTGTGAAATTGTAATTGGATCAGTGGAGCAGTCTACTTGAAAACAGTTATGCAGTGCGGTGAGATAGAGATAAATCGTTTATTAAAAAAGAAACACCTCGCAGTCCGAAGACTGAATTACGTGTATAATATACAAGTTATAGTTAAAATGGATTTAAAAAACTATAATAATAAAAATGTACAAATCTAACAAAAACATTTCACTTAGGATAACCTTGTGTTAGGAAAATATACATACTTAAACAAATTTATTTACATTCTTAGGCTATGGCTAACAATAAAAGATTTTTTAAGACGATCAGTCTTGCACACTGGCACGTTAAACTTTCTATTGCTGCGCAGCTGCCTATGGTGCTCAGCTTTAGGTGGGAGCAGACCTGCAGACCTGCGGACCTGCAGTGACTTGAAAGAAAGTACTGACTTCCTAACAACTAATTTCACGTTTGCCGCTTACTCCGTTCTGTGGGGACTGAAATCTTTTTAAATGATTATTTCTGACTTGTCTTAAGGAGGAAGAGTTTACCCTTGTGAATACTGTGGCAAAGAATTCAACAAATCGTACAATCTCAAGACCCATATTCGTGTTCACACTGGGGAACGCCCTTATCAGTGTGATCAGTGTGGACATGGATTCGCTAACTTAGGAGATCTCAAGAGACATGCAAGAACACACACGGGAGAGAAACCATTCAAGGTAAGAGTCTTTTGCCAGTAAAATCTCTACTTCACTGTGGAACCTTTTCTGAGATGGTGAAAGAGTTTTGATACCTTAAACTAGGGTGTTACTGAAGACTGTTATATATTACTTTTAAACCTTGTCAAGACCTTTTGCGCTGCCACGAAAATCATACCGGATAGGTCTTCTGTTCACAAATAAACATTGATGTGGCAGCACGATTTCTGAGAGGACGCTAAACCGGAGAGTCATATATCGGTTAGGTGTTCATTCAAGAGTTCATACTATCCCGAATAGCTTTTCGTGGCGCAACGAAGATACCCTAAAGATTGATTTCACTGACGCATTTTTGTCTACGCACGTTAACGCACGTAACTTTTAATCACGTAAATAAAATAAAGGCAAGATATAAAGTGCCGAGATTAAACATGAGGTTTAGCGAGGTTCTACTTTTACGCTTACGTGCGACCTTTCATCATGTTCATACGTTGCCTCTATTTTATTTGCGTACGTAAATTTTACGCGCGTACGCAGGTAAAAATTACGTGACCTTGGAAATCAACCCTTAGAAATCCGCATTAAACGTTAAGAAATATAAAATTTACAAAACTTATCCTTGTGTATACAATACTTTGTTGCAAACATTTGATTTTTATGTATCGACTCAACAGACACTGCTTTCTCTCTTTTAGTGTGAATTCTGTGGCAAAGTGTTCTCAGATTTTGGAAGTCACAAGCGTCACCTTCGCCTTCATACGGGGTTCAAACCCTTTACATGTGAACACTGTGGTAGAGATTTCACTCGATTGGACAGCTACAAGAACCACATAAGATTACACACAGGTAGGAAAAGTCTAGCTGCAAAGTTCACCAGCGTAACGAAAAGTTTCGGAAAATGTTCTGTTACTTTCAGTTGTATAATATTACTAGTTTACAAGTGACTCGACGGCTGCCATATGTCCTGAAAAACAAAGGCGTTTCTCATTGCTAAGATTACACTCCTTTTTCATTCCTTCCCCACATTTAACAGGTTGTTGTTGTTGTTTGTTGTTTTTTATAAATGAAATTAAATCTCCTCGTATTAATAAGACGAGCTGCCTTACACCCATTTTATAAATTTCTCAAAACTTTTAAATCATCCTAGGCTACAAAAGGAGGCGGTTTTTTTCTCAAAATAGTTTGTTCAACGCGCGAAGCGAAGCGAAGTTTTAAAACTTCCTTTTTATTCTTTTATGTTCGTCTTCTGTGTTTTTCAAATTAGATAAGAATGAATTTTTTTTTCAGGTGACCGTCCGTATAAATGCGACACTTGTGAAAAAGAATTCAACTACCTCACCACCTACAAACGGCACTTGAACATACACAAAGGAGAGAAACCATTTGCCTGTGAGCACTGCGACAAAAAATTCACCCGCCTAAATTACCTAAAAAACCACCTCAACACACATGCCAAACACGCTAGTCAGGAGAGTCAAACAGACTTCAAGTTCGATGACGCTTCCTCACAATCTCAAATGGTCGTGGATGGCCAGGAAGGCCTGGATTCTATGGAAGAGGAAACCGCTGCCCAGAGCATACAAAATGACAAAAGCGAGGCTGATAAAGCAGAAGGTGATGGAGGAACGGACGCGAATAAGGACGACGAGGTACTTGGGACTGTCGCCAAATTCGACGGTGTAATAGCGATTCTTGTTCAGCCACTTCTTTATGAAATGCTTGTACAAAAGAAAGGATAGGTCTTCTACATTATACCGGTATATCGAGAAGTGTGGTAGCTCATTAAAACCTCTTATTTCGGTCGACCTCTATAAGTCGCACGTCCGTTCTTTGTGGACTAGTTCCATTGTTAACTTTGTTTGGTTATTGTTTTCCCGGCCAATCTAGTGAGTCCTTGTAAGAGCCTGATCAAATGAGCCGGGCTGGCTAAGTTTGCCGCGGTGACGTTCATCCGGGTATCACAAGCCTGCGATCATGGCTTCCCTAGGAGGGCAAAGGAGGGCATAGATCATTAGAGAGCTTTAGATTCTGAGACGAGGACGACTACGAGTACGAGATTTTCTCAATACTAAGTAGTGCTCGCGCGAGAACCAGCGTCATTTTGGCGGGAAAACGTGGTAGTAGTCGTCATTCTACTACTAGTTTTAGCGAGAATGTCGTAGTGGCGGGAACAAGTTTAATCATTTTGCGACCGGGAAGGGCTAAACCTTCTCCAATAAAAAGATAACCTCACTAATTTTTCAGGTGAAAAATTATACAGTGAAGCTTTCCGGGTTGAATATTTTTCGAGAACACGCGAAAAAACTTTAAGTTAAAAACTGCACTCGTACTCTTTCCTCGTCCTCAAATCTAAAGCTTTCTATTTATTTACCAGATCACATGTCAGCGTGCAAAGAAAGTCGTGTCTGATAGCCCAGGGCTAGTGGATTTTGCTATCGGGCTAGTGGTTTTTGTTCTTAACTTGCCCGACGGGCAAATGCTGTTTTTTTGGGAAATTCAAATTACAGAAGGATTAATCCTGCTAATCAAAAGGGTTTTACGGCTAGTTGAAATGACTTGTTGGCTAGTACATACTAGCTACAGCTTGCCCGAATGGCAGGCTGTAAAACTGGCCTTCTTTGCATCCTGCATGTAAAAAACAGTATTTATTAGATTTTTTTCTGATTAGCCCAGACACAGTTATGCTCTGATGGGCTGGAGATTTGGTTTGACGTCCCACGTTCAGAAAGAAACCGTAACCGATTTCCCTAGTTAACGTACATTGTTTGCCGGGCTAAGTTTTGTTTTCTCAGATTCTCTGCCGATATTAGTATTGAAATGAAACTCCAGAAATACTGAGCTTGTGCTAGCTTTCAAAGACACGATAATTGAACATAGGAGTTAGGTTTAATCTAAAAGCTGATTTTTGTTGCGTTTAATTAACGCGTCCCGGTTTTGGCAAAGTGAACCAGCCTGCAAGACAGATCACCTGTACCAGGCACTAACGCTTGAAGGATAAGAAATAAAATCTTCACTGATAAGTGGCGATTGGTGTTTGGTTACCCTGTTCTAGGCTCCAAAATAGTGGGGCGAATGGTTAGCTTGTTCCAGGCTCCAAGAGAGTAGGGAGAACGTATCGCAGTTGACCAGGTGCAAATTAACCTCGATGCTCTAATCACAGTTTTTCTCTTCTCAAAGCAACATGCCTTTTTGTCATTTCTTTCCAGAACGACGTCCCAGGTACAGCCAGAACTTCAGAAACAAAAGTCCCAGATACCTCTCTGCTGCAGCAAGTTACGCAGGTTTTGGGCGAAATCGTCCCTCATAACCTGAGCGCCGAGGTGACCGAAGGGGCCGGCGGACCTCAGATCGTTGTTCAAGGCGCTGACCAAGAAGGAAGTCAGTTTAAAATCACTTTAGCTCAGCAACTTCTGCTTGCGCAACATCTACTAAACCAGGTGCAGACACAACGGAATGGACGCGGAGGGACTGATGCGGATGACGGAGAACCCGACGTGGACCAGCCGCAAATAACGACAGGTTAGTTTCGCGACATGTATCCTTTCGGGGGAGAGGTGGGGAAGAGCAGGCTTCTGTAAGTTGTTTTACTGTGTCACGAAATTTATACAAAAGTCAAACAGTGGGAACTGCCACCAAACCAGGTGAAACATAAAAATAACATTAAGGGTCTCTTTACATGAAGGTAGGGGACCCCAGGTAGGTGAGGTAACATGTGGCGCGTTACCCCACCTATCATGTAAACGTGATCACATTAAATTGAAAGGTTATGTGGACAGGCGGGTTACCTCACCTAAGCGGGTTACCTCACCTATCTGGGGTACCCCACCTCCATGTAAACGGGCCCTAAAAGAAGGTATAAATAACACAGCGAAAACAAAAGGAGGAACTGATGGACAAACTTGAAGAAGATTGTAACGGACTGAAATTCCTGGACTTGAAAACTTGTTAGCCAAACAGTTTTGTTGTGTGTAACTTTTAAAAAAAAAAAGTTTCGGAGACATTATTTGTCTCACCAGGAGCCGATAACTTGGACTCCTGGTCTCACACAAAGTTGTAATTCAGTCATTCGCAAGATTTCTCAATTTCCATAGCAAATAAGGACGCCCAATCAGCATTAGTCACAAAAGTGAGACAGCTGGCGTTCATCGCCGTTATTCCAACTTACTTACTTTGTATAATGTAGGCGAACTCTCCTGGAGCTGAAATCCTTAAAACCATTTCCAAGTTCAGAAAGAGAAAGAAAAGTTCGTGGTCGCCTGTTTACGTCCTCTATAAAACGCTTAATTAGGCATTTTCACGACGAAGTCGTGCAGTGACGAAAAAGAGAAATGTACAAAAAAGCGTGACGCACGTGCAAAGTTGTTGTTTTGCTAGTCTAAGGGCCTGTTTACACGGAGTGGGGGACCCCGGTCTAGTGGGGTTGGTTTCTTTTGTTTTCACGCTTCGGGGGACACAAAACAAAAGAAACCTACCCCACTAAACCGGGGTCCCCCACTCCATGTAAACAGGGTCTAAACCTATTGCTTTTTTGAAGTTCTCGCTGCCGTCGCCGTCGTCAGATCTTAAGGTCCCTAATTTGTTGATCGGGATTTTCCGGACATATAAGAACCACTCTATTCCTGAAGCCGCCTCTTATATACGGGCTGAGTGTTTTAACGTCCTTCGGTCCTACTACAAAAGTTTGTCCGGTTTTTCTTCCTCTAGAAAACCTGACATTTCTGAATACCTGATTCTCTGGTTAACTGTCTCTAAGACAGACTCTTTGCAAGTGATGTCCGTAAAACATAGGAAGTGAAGAAAGGCAAGGACCAACTCTAGGTGTCCGTTTTCACGGGGTGTCCATTAAGAGAGAATCGACTATAGTTCTTCTTTCGTTTTTAATATTTCAGTGACCATTCCCGAAATAACAGCTGAGCTGGCAGAGCAAATCGTCAACCAGGCAGCCGCGCAACATGTGGCTGGAGAGCCTACGTCTATACAGACGAGTGCGGGAGATATCCTTATTCAGAGCTCAGCAGGGGTGCTACATGTCCCCGAAGGGGCAACTGCCCAGGAATCCGGGCAAGCGGGGATGGTCATCGGAACTGAAGTGGTGGAGGACTCTGGTGGAAATCATCATGACGAGGTATTTAATGTGGCTTAGTTCTTCGCGAATCGAAGGCCGTAAGGCGGTTTGAACGTTTCGCGTCTCACTTCGCACAAGAGTTTTCTTTCAATTAATGACTTGTGTGCAACACGGATTTCTTGTCAACATCGAGACCCTTTACCCCAACAAGAAATATCTTGATTCAGCGTCTTGCGGGGCTGCTTCGTGCCACTAAAGGGGGACTGGGGCCCGTTTCTCGAAAGTCCCGATTATTAAGGGGCACGGTAAGCTGTCTCCGTTTACATTAAAGATCGAGGTTTCAATAGTTTTGCATATAACGTGATAAAACTATCAGTTAATGAAAGAAAATGGAGTAGTTTGCTAGCCAGAACCCGCGCTCTTATTCTTTATATTTCGATTTGAATATTTGTTTTCGGGCCCGAAAAGTTACCGGGACTTTCGAGAAACGGTTCCCTTGGTCAGGAATC
>CALNXK010000095.1:217500-232500 GCA_942486035.1 Porites lobata
GTGTTTTCTTTTCATTAATATGTATGAATATAGCCTGCGCGGCAAGCGCCGGTTAGTTTTTACAGCGCGCGAGGGAACACGCGAAGGGAGGAGGATTACTCGATCCCCTCGTCTGCGCGCGTCCTCGAAATTTCTCCCTTCGCCCTAATAGGCCATTTCCGAGCCTCTGTATCAAAACGAGGTTAAGTGCTCAGCCTTTGATGTGGAAATGATTTTTCATTCTCATGCAAATAAAACTCATTTTCACAAGAAAGGTTGTGCACTTTGCCTCATTTTGAAAGAGAGGGTTTATGGAACTCGGAAATGGCCTGTTAAAGTAAGCATGCCCACATAGTATGAATAGTAAGCTCGGACGTCAGCCAACAAAGTCGTCACTGACTGTGAGCATACTGCACATGTGTGATAAGAAGTTTTAGACCACACCAATGATGGAAAAACTTCAATTTTCTTTAACAATAGCGTGGGTTCTTTTTCATCCCCTTCAACTTCACTGATAAAGGAGGGATGAAGAAGACAGCGGCCAACACCTGCATCTGAACTGATACAAACACACTAATCATGATCTTGCCGAGTTTTTTAAATGACCTGGTAGGTGTGTAAACCCGGGCCTCCAGCTCAGGGGACCAGTACTATTCCATTTTAGCTAGCCGGGCAGCCCCCACCCACCACCAAGGACGAGTTTTTTCAAATTTGTTAGAGCCTCTTTGATCTCTCTGCTAGCTGACCGCTCGATTTTGGCGTACGCGAGAAGGACTATCGCTACATGGATGGAGTAAGATTTTTGTACAGTTTCGAACCCAGGCCTAATAGCCACGCTCTTGGTACAGCTGGCTCAGTTTGACCATCGGTTTATCAATAAACAGATGCGCGCACTCGAAAAACAGAACAAGGTTGACTCGACCAGAGATTAGTGCTGCCAGGAATTCAAAGCCTTCAAAGGCTCGACGCAATATTAACGCAGGTAGGGCCTCATTTTCTTCCCCTCACGGTTCAAAAAGTCAAAAGACTTACTCAACTGACTTGCTCTCAGGTTGGCTTAATAAGCTCAACTGGACGGGGCCTTGTGTCCAGTCACTGGCGTCACTGGGATGGTCAGGATTGGAACCTATGACCCATCTACTGAGAGACTCGTGGAAAGGAAGGCTATGTGCTAGGTTCATACGTGAAACAAGTCCTGCCTACTACGAGGATTGACCAGCAATGTTGAGAACCCACTGTATTGGTGATACTGTGGTTGAACACGAGACTTGGTCGGTGCTGTGTTTAATTACACATTGCGTGACTGTTTTGGATATGCCATTGCCTCTTTCATTGGCTATTCAAGGTTGTGCAGGAAACTAGGAAAATTTTCCCACAAGACAGTCCCACAATGTAATTTGACCGAAAACCAGCCCAGTTTCACACACAACCTTAGAATCACCTGTACCATTCTCGTCTCCAGTGCTGCGATCCTTTTGGTCAGTGCCCCAGATGGAGTGGATTGCAGCTCTAGAAACAAGAATGGACCCATGGCAATAAATAAATAGAAATCATGGTAAACTTCCCTCAATTCTTAAACCATGATTAGCTTGGTTCACTTGACAGGAGGAATTTATTCAAACATCACAGTGCTCTTAACAAAGAACTAACGACAAAACTCACTTAGTGCTTTGCATTTTGCAAGGTTATGCAGCATGAGCTAAATCCCTTGAGATAATTCGGTTGAGGAGATGTCCTAAACTATTAAAATAGTTCTCAGCAAGTTCAAATGTACTAGGATAGATGGGTGTACAGCAATCAAACAATAATGTTCTATGAGGGTATACATGGGTTGAGATGTTTCAATACAATCCTAATTAGGCAAGTTAAGTTATATGTGCTTTTCAATTAGTTCCCTTAGCTTGGCTTCATTCGCACCAGTTAGCTCACCAACCTAGAACAACAAGAAAAATGCTAGAATTTTGTATTAAATATATCCCCTATGTTTGGCACTATTAAAATATATCACCATTAAATATACGGTATACACCATTAAATATATCCCGTGTTTGGCACTGTAAGGAGTAAATGTGGTTTAGTAAGAGAGAGAGAGACATTAAAATCTAACTCGGCTCTTACATGTTAGGGGTGACGAATGGTCTTTGCGAGCATTCGCGAGCATGCCGAGCACTGCGATTTTTTTGTGAGCACAAGCAGAAATAAAAAGTTTGCTTTGCGAGCTTGCGAGATGCAAAAATTTGGGGAGCACGAGCAAGCGAGCACTCGTTTAAATTTTGCGAGCAAATCGAGCAAAGGTAAAATTTTGCGAGCAGTTAAAAATTTCAATGGACCATTTATCACCCCTCATGTTCAATCCAGCCTGTGCCCTTCTTCACAATGACAAAAAGTAAAACAAGGAAAAACAGATCAAGCCCTCATAAAGAATGGGGGGTAGTGGGGGGGGCAGCTACTAATCAAAGTTTAATACAGGGAGGCTCCAGCCTGAGGTACAACCCCTTACCAGTGATTTTGTTACCTCTGCGTCCTGCGTCCCTGACGCAAGAACAATCCCCCAAGATGCACAATAATTCATGGAATGCATCCCATGGGATGCAAAGAATGATCGACCGATTTGAAGACTTTTTGGGTAGAATATCCTGTTCGTGTGATTTCTGTGGCTGTTTTTTAAAGATGCATATTCACTTCTATATTAATTTTAGAAGTCTTTTTTGTGCTTTAAATATATTCTTGGCTTGCAACCATGTGACAAGGCGGCCATATTGGGTTCAATACAATAGAATTTTTCCTTGAATAATTTAGTTCCCAGAGGAGAGCAACGCTTTGTTCTTGCATGGCCACCAACATGGCTGCCATCACATGACATGCAAACCAGCAATAGAAGGACTATATTTTAATTTCAGTAAACTGTTACATTTATGACTCCTTGTTTTTTTGGACTGGAACTCATTGGTGGACAGGGACTCAAGATTTTTCACAAGATGAGTCTCAGGACTCACCAAAACTTTTTGTAACAAAATCACTGCTTATTCTCTCTTATCATATAAACACCGATGAAATACCAGGTGAGCTTTTGTGCGAAAACATGATATCTTCACATGTGAAAATAACATATCACCTTCACCGTTGCCAAGGCAACGAATAGAGGCCATGATCAACATTCCATTAAGATAACACATTTCTTTCACAACCGTTTGTCTATTGTTTCTACTCCAAAGGTTTTTATCTTTTGAAAAAAAAAAAAAGATTATAAAGCAAATAAAATTGTCCTTGTACCTGTTTGCCATCTTTGTAGAGCTTGAAAGTAGGCATGGCTGAAATTCCCTGACTTTCAGCAGTTTCCTGTTACAAAAAAAAAGTAAGGGCCCTTTCAAACCTCATCCAACATTATTCCAGAGAATGTTTCATTACAATTATGTAAACTGCAAACATATTAAAGCCAAAAATATGCATGCACTGGCTGTGTAATACCATGAATGAGAAATTCTTCATACTGCATGAGATAGCCTCATACAGAATAAAGAATTTCATGAATATATTCACCAGCTAACAATAACAATCATCACTGGCTGTAGAGTAAACTCAAAATTCACAAATCATTTACAATACAGTAAAAACCCACATATAAGTACCTACAATTTTCGAGGTCAGGCTGAACAGGTCCTTATAATATTATTATACGGTAGTTTTTCACAATTCAGGCTGATTAGGTTCTTAATACTCTGGTTTTAATTTTTCAGAGGTTGTCATAGTGCAACCATTGGCAGAAAAATTGTGCTACTGATACATAATGGTTTATGGAAAACAGATTTCTTGAGAAAATCCAAACAAAATTTGTTTGGATTTTCAGAGAAAACATATACACAATAACCTTTTGCCAGATGTTTCTCACACAGACAATAATATTGCAATCCAGAATTTTGACGATCAAAATTGGAGTGGCTTTTTTGTATAAGAACCTATTTTTCTTTTCCAGGCTGAACAGGTTCTTATTTTTTGGGGTATTTAAATGCCAAATTATATAATTCTTATATGTGGGCTTTTACTGTATGAGGGAAAAATAATTGACCACCTTAATCCTACTTCAAAAATGACAAATATTTTGACCACTAACTTAATTGAGAATTTCCACAATAACAAAATAATCATGATTATTTCAAAAACTTGATCAAAGACTCAAAAACGTTTGTTTTATAATCTGATATTCCAACACCTGAAAACAATGCTTAAATTCAAGAATTGAATGAAGCTTGATTGAGCAGCTTGTAATCATAGATTACAAAAATGGGGTGATCTGTTTTATCATGGTATGATTATTGCAGACAGAACTGGACAACATGACTTGCTGTTACTTATTTACCATTAGAAGCAGTGAGCAAAGAAAGTCTTGTGCGATAGGCCGGGGCTAGTGGATTTGCCATCGGGCTACTGATTTTTTATCTTAACTTGCTCGACGGGCAAGTGCTGTTTTTTGGGGGAAATTCAAATTACAGGAGGATTGTAATCAATCCTGCTAATCAAAAAGAGTTTGGGGGCTAGTTGAAATGACTTGTAGGCTACTACATGCTAGCTACAGCTTGCCCGAATGGCAGGCTAAAAAACTGACCTTCTTTGCACCCGGAGAAGAAAAAGGTTGAGAAAAAATAACTTTCCACGAGGTAGAGTGTAAAGATTTCAGCTACACAGCTGCAGTCTTAATAATAATGTACCGAGCCCAGCAAAAGCATATTGTTCTCATTTTCTTCTCATTGAGAGGATTCTCAAAATTATGAGGTTTCTGTGATTAGATATTTTAGTAAATCAAGGTCTTGGTAAGTGTTATCAGCCTCAGCTGATAATGATTACCAAGACCTTGATTATTCTGGATATCACAGAACCTGAATTTGGTAATATTTATTGTTTGATCATACATTATTTAATAGGTACAACACTGTCACATCAAACACAATTTATTATTTCTGAAACACACATTATTCAGTTATCTGCTGGGGTGAACTGATTTCCAGAATAAACCGTAGGCTCTTAGCCAATAACAAGACAGCTATTGTCATAAAACATTCTCAGGAAGGAGATAATAAATATTACATATTTCAAACATTGGGAAATTTGCTACAGAGTGCTGGTCTTCTTACTTACCTCATTTTCATCCACATTGACTTTTGCAAAATATACCTTTCCACTAAACTCCTCTGCAAAACCCTGTAACAGAAACAATCCTGTCTATATTACAAATTCAGTACAAATTTAACTCTATCACTTTCTGAAAAACTACGGTAGAAACCCAGTAAGAATTTCTGCCAGCATGTCCTTAAACCACAGCGGGTTCTTACAATGGGTTTTTACCGACATGCCAGGATGTATGAGCTTGACTGAACCTTGTGAATTTGCAGGATGGTGTCACATTATGGTACTTGGCAATTAGAACTAAGAATAATACGCAGTGACAAGTAGTAGTACACAGTCATTATCAATCTTCCAGGAATCACACACATCACCTGAATGCTTGGCTTTTTTACACATCTTACCAAACATTTGACTGATCATAAAACAAGCAAAATTTTGAAGATCCCATATATTTAAAGTCAGTCATTGGTCATATATAAAGGCATTGTCATGTTAATGTGCAGGGTTCTCAATGGTCATACTTTATTTAAGGCTTACTTTATGTTTAGGTCGCTTTTCTTTGCTTTGTTTTGACACCTCTGGCTTTGCTGAAGAGCCTCCTACTTTATCAGTGATCACCTCCTACTTAAAAATCTATTGAGAACCCTGAATGTGGTTGTGTTCATTTCTTTTTCAAGCACATCATGGCAGCTCAGCTTTTAGGCCTGGCTAAATTGACGTAAAATTATTAGTACCTTAATTTTTGGAGCTATCAGCTTGCACGGGCCACACCAATCAGCATAAAAGTCTACAACAACAAGTGTTGAGCCTGCTTCCTTGAGAAATGTATCAAAATCGACCTGCAGAAATTACAGTCATGATTAATATTAGATTAAAACGGTACATAATTGCAACTTACTGTGAAACTCACAAAACCACGAACACTAGTTCTAAATATTTTTATGGAATGTTACTGCGTTACAAGGAAATACCCAATAAGGAGTGAGAAAACTTATAAAACTGAAAAAAAAAAAGTTATTACTTTGCGGTTTGCTCAAGTGCCTAGAACTTAACTGTGATTGGTCACCACATGTACACAATCAACATTCCTGAAATTTTTCGGTGTTTACGGTTTTCTGAGTTTGGCAGTAAGAAGACAAAAAAATCCAAACTATAACCTTTAGCATTCATAAAATTTACTAGTAAAGCTGCCTCTCCTCTCTGAGCAGAGTGTTAAAGCATGTGGTTTAAAGGAGCTGTGTCACCAAATTCAGCCAAATTAGGTAATTACAAAATGCCCGTTAAATCCGAGAGAAACATAAAAATAACCTCTTAAAACATTAAAGGAAGGCTACAACAGATGCCACAGATGGGCAAAACTGAAGATTGAAACGGATTGAAATTAGAGTTTTTGAAAACTGTTCAACCTAACAGTTTTTAAACGGTTATCTCTGCTGTTTGCAACTTTGAAAATAATGCTCAGGAGACATATTTGTCTCGAATCACTGACTTTGTCATTTACATGTAATCTCTTTGCTTACTTTACGTTCCATAGCGATTTGAGGACGAGTAATTATTGGCAAAATTAAACAAAATAAACTGTGCTGCCCTGACACAGTCCCTTTAATTTTGATCAACTTTAGGTAAGTTGTTGCTTCCACAGATAAGGTTAGGCCCTCCGGAAACAATTGATCTTTGACAATTTTTGTCCTTTTGATATGGGCACTCTTGTTCAGTGTTCAAATTCCACGACTTTCCATGACTTTTTCAAAGACCTTTTCAACTTTTCCAGGACCTTAGGTTTAGCTGTTAGTTTCAGAAAATTTATAAACTTTCCTTGCTTAGGTTATTCTTGACCTTAAACAATTCAACAGACACAAACTCTGGTGTCCACCACAATGCATGCCGTTTGTGCTGTTTAATTTCTCCTTTCTGTCTTCCATTGTCCTTGCCTTGACATCTGCAGTAACTAATTTATCAAACAAAACTTTAATTTTCCATGACTTCCATGGGCCAAAAATTAAATTCCATGACTTTCCAGGCCTGGAAAATGAAATTCTTAAAATCCATGACTTGACCTGTACGCACCCTGTTGTTTGGTGTCAACTTGTAATATTATTTCAAAATATCTACACCTGAGTGAGTCAGTGAGTGAGCCAGACATCTGCACATTAAAGGTCGGTACACACCAGGCGACAAGTTGCAGCAACACGTCGCGGTGACAGATCAACACCGCGGCAAAACGTCTACGCATGCGCCAGGTTGAGCATTTCCGGTCTCTTTTTCAGTCACACTTTCCAGTCAGATCAAAGTCTCCCGCGCGCTCTCGGCTTCATTCTGTGTGCAGCTTGTGTTTCAGTTGTTCTGCTTTATGCTGCTCGAGTTTTTGACTATTTTGTAGTTATTGAAATTGCTTTTATGGATAACCAGGCACAGATCACTGAAACAATTAGTCGATTAGATTCAGAAAAGGTAAGATGATAATAACTCAGTGTGTAATTTTGGCTAGAGCGTCAGGTAAACTGATTTTCATTCACGAAAATAAAGTTTTTGACTGTTATTTTTCACTTAACCTGGCTGAAACTAAGACATAAAATTAAAACGTTATCATTGCAAGCTTGTGTATTGTAGTTCTAATTTTCAGTTCTTCAGTTTCTCAGTCTACATGTGTTAAAGCCGATTCAAACTTTATTTGGAAAACGACAACACACAATCGCTTTGTAGTTTTGTTTACCAGTGGGTTTTACCGTGTTTTAAAACGAAACTCTTCTGGGTTGATTGCCATGAAACATAAGCTTAATTATACTGTTGAGCCGGTTGGCAGCAAGTTGACAACTCTATTTATCTATTTTTTCATTCTCAGAATCAGAGAGCGAAAGCTGGTTCAGTGGCTTTTAGAAGTCGAACTTTTCATGCCATGTATTTAGGAGCTAGAAGTTTCGTGTTTGCATGAGATGCAGCCAAGCCGCACAGTCTGAAATTATTGAAGACTTCAACAAAAGAACAACCATGTAAAAGAATTAAATAGGCATTTTCTTGAATGAAAGTCATTTATAGGCATGTTTAGTTTCCCGGTGATTGCAGTCATCAAAGTCAAAGTTGTTATTAAATCCCGCCCATCTCTTGTTTTGAGTTCTTGTTTTCTCTGATAATAAAACAAATTATTGAACGGACTAAAATTTTATTTCCTGGTTTTAGTGTTTTTATGATAATGATGACGTCTTTATTTTGGTTTCTTTCATAAGTATTGTTATTCTTTTCTTAGTTGTCGCCTTCTCCCAAATTAACTTATGCCAAACCAGTAGCATGCAAGAAAGCCAGTAAAAACAAATTCGTCTTGTCGAGCGCTCGCGACCTGCAAACTTCAAACATCATTTTCACCGTTGGTGCAAACAGATAACCATGTGGTGCAAAAGTTTGAGAATGGAAAAATATATAAGCTTTCGAATGAAGTGATTTTTTTGGCCCCCTTTTTTGTCTGTTTCGCCCTTTTTGCTTTTAAACTTGGCGCGACAGCAAAGTTATGCTTACGCTATTGGTTTATATACTACACTGGAAATAAAAAGCTGACCGGATATTAAATTTTGTGCTCATGTGCATTGCGTTTTGTCGCGGTGTTTGACAGATCACCCCATGTGTACAGGTCGGGTGACTAGTTGCAGCAACAAGGCGAGGCGCACATCGCAGCGACAAATCGCTTCGTGTGTACTGGAGAATTTTTGTGAAAATCTTTGTCTCCGTGACAGAATTTTGTCGCTGCAACGAGTAGCAAAAAATCAAATCAGACTGAATCTGTGCGACTTGTTGAGGCGACAAAATTCTGTTGCAGCAACAAAGTTTTCACAAAATTCTCCACTACACACGAATTGATTTGTTGCTGCAATGTGTCGCCACAACATGTTGCTGCAACTTGTCGCCTAGTGTGTACCGACCTTAAAGTGTTCACAAAAACTGGTTCCTTCCCTAGACAAAGTTAGAGTTAAAAATGGCTGTTGCTGCAAAATCAGATTTCCTCGTGCCCCAATCAAACTGGTCTAAATGATCATACGTTCCAGCCTGAATTTCAGATGATTACTTCAAGTCGTTTTTACTCCCTCAGTAACGTCTGAATTGACCTGCCGTTGATGCCATCCAGTGACGTCACAACCCAAAAAACAGGTAGTAATTTTGATTGGCTGATTGTCCAAGCATTCGCATAATTAAAATTACGAGACATTTTAGCGGGACTGTCATTTGATATTCAGCAGATTACGTGGAGTTGAAAAATTTCAACAATCTTTATCGCAAACAGCAAAATTACACTTGTCTTCAAGACTATGAATTGATAAATTGAACTATGAATGAAGAATCATTGCGGAGAGTGCGGAGGTTTTTCATTTAGAGCCGCTTTGTAATTCAGCAGTGATTTTGTTTATGCGAAGTTTTCTGAGATTCAACCTTCTTGTAATTTCCAAAGTTCAGGTGTGGCAATACTGTTAGCTTTTGTCTTGTTTTCTTTATTCTTCATTAAGGACCAAATAGATTCTTTTCAATTAAAGAAAATTGTTGTGTTTTTGAAGTGTTCAGTGTGTGTGTATTTTATATTTCATTGTGATTGAGTTTGATTACAGAATTACAACAGATTCATTCAGAGTACTGCAAGCAGTTGAAACTTTGAACATCAAACATGAATTACGGTCAAAGAAGAAGTGATGTCACTGGACGGCATTAATGGGCAGTCGATTCAGATGTTACTGCGGGAGTAAAAACGACTTGAAGTAATCGTCTGAAATTCAGGCTTCATACGTTCCCCCAAAATCTAAATCTTTAGAATGGAAAGCACTGGAACTGAAAACTTTGAAACTGTTCAGAATGACTTCAGAAATCCTCAGAACCTGTTTGGAGTTGGGTCTTGTATGAAAAGTTGTGGCACTCTCAGAACGACCATTTCACATTTTTATCTAGAAAAACATTGTCTAGTGTACTCTAATTGGCGTAAGGGGTAGTAGTAATGAGCTTTTTATAAACCAGCCAGGGCCTGTTCCATTTGCTACACGGAATTTGCGGATTACTAAAAACCGGAAGTTTTGGTCGAATGGAAAGTTGCTTTCAAATACCAACAGCGATATGAAAAGATAACTAAATTAATCATAAATAAGCAAATTAATCATTTTACTTCCAAGAATTCCTAAAACCGTATGGGGCCCAACATTAATCAGTTTCGAACTGCCGAAAATGGAACGCGATAATTTTCAAGGGTATTACACAAAAAATTTTAGACCCTCATATATTACAATACACTTTCAAAAATCGTCAGTGCTTAAGATCTATCGTTGACTATTGTACATGTTCAGGCTTATTTTTAAAAAGTAAAATCTGCCAGACTGTGGTTTGGCTGAAGTCATCGCCCAATTAGACAAAAAAAATTATGCTCAACCATGGCTGTATGCCTCGTGTGAAAAAAAACCTATTAGCATAAGCTTTAATTAGTGTTTCAAACGAGAAAAGAAAAAAGGACAATTTGGATATCTTTCATAGATTATCGATATGATTGAGACAGGTGAAAAACAGTGCGTGGGTAAATTAAACTAAGAACAAGTTGCTTCTGGCTACGGTTGAAAGAGCATCAGGGAGTCGATCGCTTGCAGTACAAAATATGGCGGCATGAACTTTTAACTTTGTTCAGAGCTAAAACACAATGTATTAGCAACGAATTTACCTTAGTCTCGAGTTCAACAACTATTCCCGCTGTTGGCTTCGCCATTCTGTAGTAAAAAGTATTACGTAAGCTTTTACCGGCAATTAAAACTCTACGCCCCAACGACTGTCACGAGTTCTGAACTTCTTAATCAAAAGTCTGATGGGCTGAGTAAAGACTGGGATTGAAGTCGCAAACCACAGGTATCCCAACTTTTCCCAACTTGGAGTCAGTCAAAGACTTTGTGGCTTGGTGTAACTCTCTTTCTAATATTTGTTTTTCCTTTATCCTTCGAAATACCTAATTTCTACGTATTATTGTTACTCTACATTCGCCGTTCAGTTAATATTTAGTGTATTTTGTAATTAAAAAGAGAAAAACCCGCGTTGTATAAGCATCTTGGTTTCCTTGGGATTTATTTTCTGACGAATGTTTCTAATTTATTATTGTATCATTAAAAAGAGGTGAATTAAACAAAACAAAAATAGAAATAAATTAATAACATTCTTGAGCGCCATCACAGGTTGCCCAAGCTTGAAATATGAGCATCGGCGAGCATCGGCATTGTTGCGTAACATTCAAAATATAGGGATTTGTATGGGAAAAAAAACTATCGTTTCCGTAACCTACGAAAATGAAAGGATTTCAATAAAAAACAGCTAACCTTACTTAAAATGTGTGTTACGTCTCTCCTGTGTAAGGAATGTGGGAAATGAAGGTAAACCCCCGGGGGGGGGGGGCACTGTAGGAATTTCTGGGTGGGGATGTGCCGCTGGGAGCCAGGAACCCTTAACCTTTACCAGAGCTAGTTCAGCTGAATTTTGCCACCCTATACTAGAGTAAACTCCCCAAATCCCCCTATCCTAGAGTAGCTGTGTACCTAGTCTAGATAAAATCTTCAACCAACTGATCAGTTTCCTGAAAAATAATACCCTATTCTAGAGCCAAACGCTCTGATTTATATACCCTATCCCAGAGTAAACTGCTTGAAAACCATACCCTTCACAGCGGCACATACCTATATAGCCCATATATGGCAGTACCCCCCCCCCCGGGGGTAAACCTTATATAGAGAGAAAACCGTTTACATAAAAACCCATAAAACGGCCATAAATCCGCCCGTGGACCACACACAGGAGAGACGTCACACAAAGCAAGCTGTTTTTTATTGAAATCCTTTCATTTTCGTAGGTTACGAAAACGATAGGTTTTTTCCCCATACAAATCCTTATATTTTTGGAATATTACGCAACAATGCCGATGCTCGCCGATGCTCATATTTCGAGCTTGGTATACCTGTGGCGCCTTTTCAACGAGACTCAACAGAATTTTTTTCTTTTTGTGCTATTTCCAGTTCATGAAGTTCACTACCCTTTTCGGGATCTATTAGTCTATCCAGGAGCTCCTGGTCTATCACATCACGCCACCACTAGTATCATCGTCATCAAACGTCATAGCGCCAGCCCAGGAGGGCTCCTGGCCAGCCACATCATGAAGAATGCGTGTCGCGCATGCGTAACAGCAGCCTGGATATTAAGACTGGGGGCCCCTCTTGTCGCGCGCAATTATTTAACAATTAAAAATCCGCCCCCCCCCCTCCCCCCAACTCATCCTCGCCGCCGCCACAACCAATATAAAAAATATAATCAATGCATTAAATTACAATAAGGATAATGCAGGGGTACAATCAAAAAATTCCGGAAAAGGGGGAAGAAGGCTTGCGGACTCTATAGGACTTTTCACTGAGTTAGCCTTGAAAGAAGTCTGATAGTATCTGTATCCAAACATTTAAACAAACCAGCTGTGTTCAAAAATTAGTTTGCCAACAAAGTTTTAACACAGTTTCAGAGAAGAGGGAGTGGCCATCTCGACCCGCCCTAATTGTTGGTTTTCACATAACGTCACTAAGGCGCAAACTACAAAACTATCGATCTACTGAGATTTTACTTTCATGATGTATTAGAGCAGCTGAAAACTAATTTTCATACAAATTTTCGCTTCAAAAGGGGTCTTGGTTTTGTGATAGAGTACGCTTGAATTTCTAAGCTTTTGCGTGACGTGGCATTTACTTGACAGCCGAGAGAGCTGTCATGTAGGTTAAAAAAGTGACCTATTTCGAGGAATTTTGCTATCTAAACAGTTCATGGATTACAAAAAGTATTACTTTAATGTTAAGAGTTCCTCGAGGAATAAATTCACGCTTTTGTAGCAAAACTCGGTAACAGATGTTTTTGTTGGTTTCCGTCCGCCATGTTGGTGCCCATCCAGGTGGGCACCAGCATGGCGTCTCCATACAAATCTCTATAAATATGCGTAAAACATTTCTTCGGATATCTCGTATACGGAATATTCGTCTGACCTGAATCTTGGCGAGGAACTTGGTATATTTACCTCCTTTCATTTCCCAAATTCCGGACTTTATCTATTGAACAGTTTTGATTTTGATTTTGATCTATTCTGAATGCTTATCTGGGATGAAGAAATATACAGGCACTAACTATATAAGCGGGATCTGATTGTGTGTCCTGTTTGGCCGCGGAATTACCGCGCGAAGCCAACCTCAACCCCAAGGTCTTCTCATTTTCCAATATGGCGATGACAGGAGAGAATACCCAACCTCGTTCCCAGAATTCTCTTCTACCCGTCCCTACGGGTAGGAGAGAGAACCTGGGAACGAGGTTTACGCCGCCATATTGGAAAACGCGAAGACCCTGCGGACGAGGTTGCGCGAGAAGCTAACAGCGAAGCGGCGCGAGGAATGAGCCTCTAAGGCACTCCATCCCATTCTTCCTTCACCGCTCTAAACAAAAGCAACGAAACAATCCGTGGAATGAAATATTCATATGCGATAAATTCCTCTCACTACACACCTAGGTTGACGTTTTCAAATCCCACAATTGCGAGTGGCAGTTCTTCTCTGAGGGTCAATAAAATCACACACGACGGAGGAATTTACAAGACTACTTTATTATTATTAACAATAATAACAACTCTTGGGTTGTGCCACAATTATCCACTACCAAAATAATCCTGAAGAAGTATCCCCATAATTTCTTCATCTGAAGCGAAAAGAAATTTTAAAGAAATGATCAGTGAGCATGATAACCGTCACGAATATAGAATAATTTTATGCAACCGTTCCTCTTGAACCATCCTAGAATAGAAGGCGGGAGTATATTGACGCCATTTCAAGACCGAGTTGTGGGAATGTCGAGACAGTGTTGAGATAGTGCTGCACTAATATTGACACAATATTGAGATTGTAAGACAGTCTTCAGACAGTGTTGAGACAATGTTAATATAACGTAGCCCGAAACGTTGAAATAGCAGATAAAACGGCAGTTTTGTAGATGGGATTGAAAAAGTCAGTGTCGCGACCCATACAATTGCTTAGTTTCAAACCAAAAGGGCTAGGTACCAGTCGGTTTATTGGTTACGAAAAAAGAGATGTATGGGTTGCCGTACACACCGTCCGGACGTCTATATTGATTTCTTGTAAATTTTGGAGTTTTTGAATGGCTGTATCTCGTTGGAGCCGACAAACACCAAACTTTAGAATCTGAATGCTGCTAAGAGAAAGTTCATTTAATATGACAAGGGGGGATGAAGATATTGAGGGGGCTCGAAAATTTTTAGACACCCGAAGGGGGGCTCTGAAAAAATTGTTGCGCTAGGGGGGGGCTCCGAAAATTTGTATACTTCAAAACCAACACATGACATCATCATACAGATCGGATGGTTTTCAACTCAACAATTTAATGACCTGTGCAACTCAGCTATATCACGTGGTTTACAGATATAACAAATGTAGTCTCAGTAATCATTACACTCTTGTTCATCCTAAAAATGCTTTAGAAAATTGTATCACAACTGTATCTCAAGTTTGTCATAGTATAAACCATTGAAGACAATAACGGTAAATATATTTAATACAGTCTAGCGATCTTTTTCAGGGAAGCAAAGGAATTGAAAGGAGGGGGGGGCTCTGAAATTTTTTCGACTACCAAGGAGGGGGCTCCTAAAAAATTGAACCGCTAGCGAGGGGGGCTGCTAAAATTTCAAGCTTCGAGTTTCAATATCTTCATCCCCCCCCCCCCTTGTCATATTAAATGAACTTTCCCTAACTTCAATGTGCTCTCTCTGACAATATGAAGGTTTTCACTCACGTGGCCAGCATCTATGCAAATTTATTGGAACAAAAGAAAGCGTTTGCATAAGAAAAGAATTCATCTCCCACAGGACTG
>CALNXK010000095.1:237500-302500 GCA_942486035.1 Porites lobata
ATTAAACTTAGATGGGAAAAACGAAGCTGCACAAATACTTGCTTTTTCGAATTCCTTTTCGTAATTACTTCGGAACCCAACAAATTCCGGTAAAACTGCTGATTAAAAGTAAATACAGCCGCTGGTTCTCGTACGACCTTCACGTGGTTTCTGCATGTTGTTGTAGTTTGCAATAGAGTCCTAAAGTGATGACGTCATAAAAATTAAATTTCTGAGATTATGGGATTTGTCAGGATATTCTGAAAGAACAAGGTCCAGGAGACCTACTTGCCCAAAATTAGCATTTCGGGGCAAATTGTCTTTAAGATATTAGCCCAGTTATGCTCTGATAACTCCCTACAAACCCTTCTAAATACATCGCATGCAGGAGTACTCAAAATGCCGAGTGTATCAAATGGTTTTAAAGATTATTGTTTTTTAGAAGTAAAATGCAACCGAAACTGATTCTTCTGAGTCCTCTTTCTACTAGGCGTGTTCGGTGCTTTTTTTATTATTTTGAAGCATAACTCTATTACCGGATACTTTTCATTCAAATACTCGATAGTTTGTAACACAAGTTTAGCGCTTCTGAAAATTCAGAAGTGGCTGGCTGGACGGGTGATTTTGGAAATTGAATGAAAATAAGATTTTTTCGAAACTTTTTGCTCAAAGTCCTTTAATACCCTGCATACTACATAATGGCATATTGACCTGACTGAACAGTCTCATCCAATAGTGAGTTCTCTATTTTAAAATGTTGTTTAACACACACACACTATACTTTATTTTCATACACATCATTATGCCATCCCCGCCCGCAAATAGCAAAAGCTAGACGAGGTGAGCGGAGAGGAAAGGTTACAGGAGTCATAACAGATAATATTGTAAAGTAACTAAATAAACTATGTGGATAAATAAGAATTACAGAAAAACAAGCTAAAGTTACAAAATATATAGTCTTACAGAATGATATTACAAGACAACTTTACTACTAACAGAACCTATCAATTATTAGTCCATTGAGTCGAGGATGCAGAATTTGCCATTTTTTGCAGGAGAATGGGCACTTCAACATAATCGTCCTCTGCTTCCATTATTGAGAGCAAAAAGTCATGAAAATTTTTTTTAAAAGCTCCTTTGGAGAGTTGACGAAATTCGTTAGGAATTGCGTTCCAAAGTTTAGCTCCAAACCTGGAAAAAGAATCTTGATTTGGATTCCGTCTTGAAGTTTGGACATAATAATTTCCAGACGAGGAAAACGTGGTCTCATGCTTGTGCTTTGAATTAGCTTTAGTGAAGAAATCACAGATGTTAGACGGAGCATTCATGCAGGAGACGTCAAACATTATAGAAGATACTTTTTCAGCATATAACATTTGTAAGGGTAGAATTTTGTTTTTTGTTTATGTCGTTGTCATTTTTATAATTTGTTGTGCAAGGGAAGCACCTACTTCAATCGTCCTAAATAGCATAGTACGCATGCGTTAATTTCTGGCGCGCCACGTTGGATTGCCGTTGCCACGGGTAACATTCACATGAAAACGACTCAAGAACAGAAATAAGACGCGAACCATTTATACGAGCTGTTCTCGTCTTTTAGATAAGACATGCTCGTATAAACGGTACAGTTCGCGTCTTATTTAAGACGCGTCTTATGTAAGACGCGGTAGAAGGGAAAGGAAGTTTTCGGCGAGAGAGAAACGCGAGGGCCGGGGCGCGCGAGGAGGGAGGGAAAGGCCTGCCAGGAAACCATTGTATTTCTCGTTTTTAACATCCACCAGGCGAATGTTAAAATATTTCTCAGACAAACATTGCATGCAAGTTGCGACGTAAAGCACGTTTCCTTCAGCAAAGACGTAATAGATTTATGCTGGATTTTATAAAACAAGCCACGCATCGTTGCAACTTTCTTTTTTCAACGGACGACCGCATTTGAACTTATAGTACTTAACTTCACTTCAGATTTCTTGCTTTAGGAAAACAAAAGCTAAAAATAAGTGTATCGCGGCCAGACGTATTTGGCAGCTACTCATTTACAGTTATGTTATTTTTGCATACATAATTAGTAGGCGGGATGGCGAAAACAATGGTCTCCTGGCAGGCGTTTCCTTCCCTCCCTCCTCGCGCGCTCCGGTCCTCGCGCTTCTCTCGCGCCTAAAACTCCCTTTTCCCTCCTTTTCAAACGCCTACCATGCAGGCTACATGAGAGCGTGCGTTGATGTTCAAAGATCGTTCCACTTGAATTCACATGTAACATAATCCTTGACCATGAACGCGACAAGCTGCAAATTTTTTGATTTTAAAAGCTTTTCAAAATAGCATTAAAATTTTATCTTCAAATTAGGATGGTTCATTAGTTAGTTTTTCAAACGAAATTGTTACTTCTGCTCTGACAGGCGTAAAACACGGTCGACGACGGGAAACAAGTTTTGTATTTTAAAAAATCTCTGAACAAACACGGGAGTTGCCTCAGTTTTATAATAATTAAATACTTTTACCTGTGTTTTACTGCTGTGTCTGCAAGGCTAAAACATAACTTAAGATTTTTATTCCAGGAAATTACGATGTATAAAAAAAAAGGATACGAGTATTATTATGATCACTCATTTATCTTAAGCGAATTTTCTTTTCAACCTAAATGATTAGTAAAAAAATAGTCTCCTTATTTTTGACCCAAACATTTTTATAAAGATTACATAAACAGACCACAATCTTACTTACTGTCCCCTCTGTCCGATGTGTCCTCTTGTGTCCGCTAACTCCTCTGTGTCCCTTGTATGCAATGTGTCCCTTGTGCCCCTTTATGTCCCCGATGTTCCCCTGTGTTACTCTGTGTTCCCCTGGGTCAGTCTGTGTTACCCTGTGTTACCTTGTGTTACCCTGTGTTATCCTGTATTCCCCTGTGTTACTCTGTGTTACCCTGTGCTCCCCTGTGTTCCCCTTTCTTACCCTGTGTTCCCTTGTGTTACCCTGTTTTCCGCCGTGTTACTCTGTGTTACCAAGTGTTACCTTGTGTAACCCTGTGTTTCTCCGTGTTCGCTTGTGTTACCCTGTGTTATCCTGTATTCCCCTGTGTTACTCTGTGTTATACTGTGTTACCCTGTGTTGCCCTTTGTTACACTGTGTTACCCTGTGTTACCCACTGTTACCCTGTGTTGCCCTTTGTTACCCGGTGTTACCCTGTGTTACCCTTTGTTACACTGTGTTACTCTGTGTTACCAAGTGTTACACTGTGTTGCCCTTTGTTACACTGTGTTACCCTGTGTTACCCAATGTTACCCTGTGTTGCCCTTTGTTACCCGGTGTTACCCAGTGTTACCCAGTGTTACCCTTTGTTACCCTGTGTTACTCTGTGTTACCCTTTGTGACCCTGTGTTACTCTGTGTGACCCTGTGTTACCCTTTGTTACCCTGTGTTACCCTTTCGTACCCTGTGTTACCCTGTGTTCCCCTGTGTTACCCTTTGTTACCCTGTGTTACCCTTTGTTACTCTGTGCTACCCTGTGTTACCCTTTGTTACCCTGTGTTACCATGTGTTACCCTTTGTTATCATGTGTTACCCTTTGTTACACTGTGTTACCTTTGTTAAACTATGTTACTCTTTGTTACCCTGAATAACCCTTTCTTACCCTGTGTTACCCTTTGTTATAGTGTGTTAGCCTGTGGTACCTCATGCTACCCTGTGTTACCCTTTGTTACCCTGTGTTACCCTGTGTTACCCTGTGATACCCTTTGCTACCCTGTGTTACCTTGTGTTCCCCTGTGTTACTCTGTGTTATCCTTTGTTACATTGTGTTACCCTGTGTTACCCTTTGTTACCCTGTGTTACCCGTTGCTACCTTGTGTTACTGTTTGTTACCCTGTGTTACCCATTCTAACACTGTATTACCCTGCGTTACCCTGTGTTGCCCATTGTTACCCTGTGTTACCCTGTGTTACCCAGTATTAACATTTCTTACCCTGTGTTACCCTTGGTTACCCTATGTTACCCTTTGTTACCTTATCTTCCCATTTGTTACCCTGTTTTACTCTTTGTTACTCGTGTTAAACTTTGTTACTCTTTGTTACCCTGTATTACGCTTTGTTACCCTGTGTTACCGTGTGTTAACCTTTGTTACCCTGTGTTACCGTGTGTTACCCTTTGTTACTCTGTATTACTCTCCCTTACCCTTTGTTACCCCTTGTTACTCTTTGTTTCCCTGTGTTACCGTGTGTTACCCATTGTTACCCTGTGTTACCCTGTGTTACCCTGCGTTACCCTTTGTTACCCTGTGTTATCACGTGTGTTAAACTTTGTTACCCTTTGTTACACCGTGTTACCCTGCATTCCCATTTGTTACCCTTTGTTACCCTGTGTTTAACATTGTTACCCTGTGTTACCCTTTGTTACCCTTGTTACCCCTTGTTACCCTTTGTTACCCTTTGTTATCCCTTGTTACCCTTGTTAGCCCTTGTTACCCACTGTTACCTTTGTTACCCTTTGTTCCCCCTTGTTAACCTTGTTACCCAATGTTACTCTTGTTACCTCTTGTTAACCTTGTTCCCCATTACTACCCTTGTTACCCTTTCATAACCCTTGTTATTCTTGTAACCCCTTGTTACCCAAGTTACCCCTTCTTACACCATGTTACCATTGCTACCCCTACTTACTCGTTGTTACCGCTTGTTCCTCCTTGTTACACTTGTTACCCCTTGTTACCTTTGGTACCCCTTGTTCCCCTTGTTAACCTTGTTACCCCTTCGTACACATAGTTACACATTGTTACCCCTTTATACCCTTCTTACCCTTGTTGCCCCTTGTCACCCCTTCTTACGCATTGTTACCACTTGTTCCCCCTTACAATTCTAACAATGGGTAACAAGGGGTGACAAGGGGCAACAAGAGTAAGAAGGGTAAAAAGGGGTAACAAGGGGTAAAAAGGTGTAACTAGGTGTACGAAGGGGTAACAAGGGTAACTAGGGTAACAAGGGGTAACAACGGGTAACACGGGGTAAGAAGGGTAAAAAGGGGTAACAAAGGGTAACAAGGGTTATAATGGATAACAAGAGGTAACAAGGGGTACCAAGAGGAAACAAGGAGTAACAAGGGTAACAAAAGGTAACAGGGGGTAACAAGGGCGAACAAGAAGTATCAAGGGTAAAAAGGGGTAACAAGAGGTAAAAGGGGTAACAGGGGGTAACAAGGGTAACAGTGTTTAACAAGGGCTAACAAGGGGTAACATGAGTAAGAACGGAAAGAATAGGCAACAAGGGGTAACAGGGGTAACAAGGGTAACAAAGGGTAGCAAGGGGTAACAAGGCGCAACAAGGGTAAAAGGGGGTAACAATGGGTACCAAGGGGTAACAAAGGGTAACAAGGATAACAAGAGTAACAAGGGTACCTAGAGTACCAAGGGGTAACAAAGGGTAACAAGGGGTAACAAGGGTTAACAAGGGTAACAAGGGCAACAACGGGTAACAAAGGGTAAAAAGGGGTAACAAGGGGGAACAACGGGTAAAAAATGGTAACAGGGGTAACAAGGGGTAACAAGGGTAACAAGGCGCAACAAAAAAAACAAGGGGTAACAAGGGTAACAAGGGGTAACAAGGGTAACAAGGAGTAACAAGGGTAACAAGTGGTATAAAGGGGTAACAAGGGTAACAAGGGTAACAAGGGTACCAAGGGGTAACACAGGGTAAAAAGGGGTAACAAGGGGTAATAAGAAGTAACAAGGGTAACAAGGGGTAACAAAGGTAACAAGGGGGAACAACGGGTAAAACGGGGTAACAGGGGTAAAAAGGGGTAACAAGGGGTAACAAGGGTAACAAGGGGTAACAAGATTAAAAAGGGGTAACAATGGGTAACAAGGGTAACAAGGGTAACAAGGGAAATCAAGGGTAACAAGGGATAACAAGGGTAACAAGGGTACAAGGGAAACAAGGGGTAACAATGGTAACAAGGGGTAACAAGGGGTAACAAAGGGTAACAAGGGTAAAAACAGGGTAACAAGGATAACAAGGGGTAACAAGGGGTAACAAGGGTAACAAGGGGTAACAAGGGTAACAAGGGGTAACAAAGGGTAACAAGGGTAACAAGGGTAACAAGGGGTAACAAGGGGTAACAAGGGTAACAAGTGGTAACAAGGTGACAAGGGGTAAGAAGGGGTAACAAGGGTAACAGGGGTAACAAGGGGTAACAAGGTGTAACAAGGGGTAACAAGGGTAACAAGGGGTAACAAGGGTAACACAGGGGAACAATGGTAGAAATGGGTAACAAGGGGTAACAAGGGGTAACAAGGGTAACAGGGGGGAACAAGGGGAATCAAGGGGTAACAAGGGTAACATGGGTAACAAGGGTAAGAAGGGGTAGCAAGGGGGTACAAGGGGTAACAAGGGTAACAAGGGGTAACAAGGGTAACAAGGGGTAACAAGAGGTAACAAAGGTAACAAGGGGTTAAACAAGGGGTAACCTTTGTTACCCCTTTTTACCCCGTTTACCTTTGTTACCCTTTCCCCCCCTGTTACCCTTTGTTATCCTTGTAACCCCTTGTTACCTCTTGTTACCCCTTGTTTCCCCTTGTTACCCCTTGTTTCCCCTGTCCCCCCTTGTTACCCCTTGTTACCCTTGTTACCCCTTGTTACTTATGTTACCCATTGTTAGCCTTGTTACCCCTTGTTACCCTTGTTACCCTTTGTTACCCCTTTTTACCCTTGTTACGGGTTGAAGGTGTAACAGGGGTAAGAAGGGGTAACAGGGGTAACAAGGGGTAACAAGGGTAACAAGGGGTAACAAGGGTAACAAGGGTAACAAGGGGTAACAAGGGGTTACAGGGGTAAGAAGGGGTAAGAAGGGTGACAAGGGGTAACAAGGGGCAAAAAGCTGTAGTAAGGGTAACAACTGGTAACAAGGGTAACAAGGGGTAACAAGGGGGAACAACGGGGAACAAGAGGTAATAAGGTTACATGGGTAACAAGGGTAACATAAAAATAATAAATGAAAACACAAAGTTCTGCTTGACTTTTTGAGATAATAGTTTTTTTAATTTTGAATAATCAATGAACAGCTTACTGATTTATTAATTTGGGCAACCAACTTGGAGGCCTGGGTAACCCCGGCTTAAATGTCCCCAAAAATTTTATTTGGGTGACCATCTTTTAAGCCTGGGCACCCCAGCTAAAACCTGAAAATTTTCCTTAGAGCGTAGCCCTGCTCCCCCTAGTTATTGGAAGTCTGATACATTACATGCTTTTGTTGAACGTGGAAGTGCATTTATTGAGGACATCAGTAAAGCCGGAAACCAAATTTTTGTGAACTACCTTATACTCTTAACATATATGGTGGTAATATTGATGTAAGGTTTGTTTTGATTAGCAAAGGAACCCGTGTTTGGTTAGTGTATTTAACAGAACATCTCAGTCTCTCCTGCACACATTTGTTGTTGATACTTTACTCAACTTTCCAATGCCATTCAACATAATACAACACAAACACATCCCGCGTACATGCCTTCAGGCGTCTTCTTGGTAAGATCTTAGTTTTGACAAACTTAAACTCTTATCTTCAAATCTTGCGCTTCCTAGGATGGAAATAAAAATACGACAAACTTATGCACCTATCAATGTAAACCCCGTGGGGTGCGGGCAAAGGGTGGGGATTTGACAAAGTTTGAAATTTTTTGATCAAATTCCCCAGGGTGGGAAACGAAAGGTCAATCAAAAGTGTCAAAAAAGACTCCACGCCAGGGGAGAAAATCTAAACAAACAATACTATAATAGTATATAAAACGAATAAAAGAACCTTTCAAAAGTACGTTCTTACTACTTTTATTTAAGGTTAACGTAAGCTCCGTTAAGTTACTCGCTGTAATTACGTATTTTCTCTCTCCACTAGCATTTCTTATTTTGAACAACAAAATCAATCCAGGAAGATTGACCGTGCTGTTATAATATTAATGAAACGTAAAATGCTTTATAACATCTGCTTAACGTGTCGGAACAGGTCAGATCAGTGACTCGTGGTGGAATTCGATTTTAATCGAGTTTTACAATCAGATGGGAACTTGAAGATAAAAACTTAAAATAGACATTATCTGTTTAGATGACAGTTTAAAGTATCGGATTATGGCGATTAAAACAAATGAAAACTTCATACCTTTCTCCAACAGCGTGACTTTCAGAAAGCCTTGAGGAACGGACTTGGTAACCGCTTCTGAATTGATACCAGGAATACCAGGCTTGTGTCGGTCAAAGTCAAATGTCCCGACCCCGGGGTCGCTTCGCACGATCAAAAGCCCGACATGGGGGATAGTCTCAGGCATCAAATCCCCGCCCCTGGCCCGCACTCCCCCCCCTACGGGATTTAAATTGATAGGTGGATTACCTTCGTCTTCCATATCATTCCCTTGCAAATGGAGCACTACCACCTTGATTAACCTTTCTTCGGTAATTAATGACAATTCCGTTGGGAAAATCTAAGAGGTCCCGCTTAAAACTTCAAGGACAAAGTCTTATCTTTCTGTCGTGAGTTTTTTTGTCCACTGAAAAGCATATTCTTTGTTCCCACGTTTGAACAATTTGGAGTTAATTCTACTTATAAAAGCGCTTCTACTCCACGGCTTAAATCCAAGACCATTGCTCTACAATGGCCAAAAATCATCGTAATTGTCTCCAAAACCTCGCGTTCGAAAGCTTGTTTCTCAGTTGTTAATTCTCTGTTTCTGAGAACTTCTCAGACGGTTTTCTCCACCATTTTTCGTTTTAGCAGTACTTTGATCAGCGGCTTTTATTTGATGATAAACAACTATGTATTTTCCGACCATTATGAGCTCGGGAATCACAGTACAAACCAGCGGTTCCATTGCGTAACGGTAGAATGTACGTCGCACGAAGTTTGAAGTGCGAGATTTTTGGACATGTTCGGCGCGATCCATTCAACCAAAATTTCCGGAAATTTCGGTCCAAAACTCAATGGATCGGTTCGGTCCAACCCGAAAAATTTCGAAAAAACTGGTCCACCTTTTGAGGTGGACCACTTTTCCCGGTCGGAATTTGGGTTGAATAGATCGCGCTCGTTGCTTACGCTCCCTAATACTGAATGAGCGTCATCTGTCTTGTAAGATTATTCTGTGAAAAACTGAAGAATTATGACTAAAATGTGGTAAAGAAGGACATAATCACTGTCCGAGGTCTGAACGATAAACACCTCAGAGGTGAAGTAAAAAGGCTGGTTTACACGCCACGAGATTTGTACGGTAAACTCGTAGCGAGCCACAGAAAAAAAAATCCGTCCTGATTTTTCATTTTGGCCTTCCCTCTAGACAGAGGGATAAAACCGATAAGATATAACGTGTAAATTGGCTGCCACTGAGGACTATCGTGTCTTAACGGCCTTTATAGCATGAAATTATATATTTTCGAGACTGTGCAACTACCCCTATAAAATAGAGGTAGTGTAGGTAGGCAAATAGGTCATTTTCCTTGGGAAGAACTTGTTTCCCCCATTACTACTGTGATCATAGGTGGTTGCTATTTTTTGGGTGTACTGGTATAAGTGATGGAGATTAGGATTGGGGGCTCCTCTTCTTGCGCGCAATCGGCCCACGTTCGATATATTAAAGTTCTTACATTACTCCGAGGGTTTTTGCACATATTTCTAGATTTGGTTTGGTTTTCTTTGTGCTCAAGTCTCTTCTGGGAATTACGAGACAAAGGAGTCGTAAAAAATTGGCAATTTTGATCCTAGGCCTCGGAGTCATGTTAGAATTTTTTTATTTATCGAATGTGGCCTATCGTTTAACAATTAAAAATTTCACCCCCTCATTCTCACTGCCACAATCAAAAAAGCTTTAAAATATAATCAATGTATTAAAGTACAATAAGGATAATGCAGGAGTAGAACCAAAAAATTCCGAGAAAGGGGGCAGAAGGCTTGCGGACTTTATAGGATTTTTCACTGAGTTAGCCTTATATTAAAAGAACTCTGAGAGTATCTGTATCCAAAAATTTAGGCAAACCAGCTGTATTCAAAAATTAGTTTGCCAAGACGTTTTAACACAATTTCAGAGAAGGGGGAGCGGCCCTCTCGACCCGCTCTAATAAATATTCCCAATAGACTGCTTAGCTAGGATGAAAAAATATACAGGTGCTATACAAGCGGGATCTGATTGGGTGTCCTGTTTGGCGGAGAAATTACCGCGCGAAGGTGACAGCGAAGCCGCAAGGAATGAGCCTCCAAGGGACTCCACCCCATTCTTCTCTCACCATTTTAAACAAAAACATCGAAACTATCCGTGGATTGAAATAGTCGCACGCGATAAATTCCTCCAGCTACACAGCTAAGCTAACATTTTCAAATCGTATAATTGCGAGTGGCAGTTATTTTCTGAGGGTCAATAAAATCACACACGACGGAGGAATTTACAAGACTACTTTATTATCATTAACAATAATAACAACTCCTGAGTTGTGCCGCCATTATCCATTAACAAAATTATCCTGAACAAGGATCCCCATAATTTCTTCATCTGAAGCGAAAACAATTTTTAAAGAAATGATTAGTGAGAATATGTTTTGCTTTAGACATTTCGGTAGGGTAACAGATTTAATTTATGATAACTGTCACAAATATAGAACAACTTATGCAACCGTTCCTCTTGAACCATCCTAAAATAGAAGGCGCGAGAATATTGAGGCAATGTCAAGACAGTGTTGTGGAAATGTCGAGACAGTGTTGAGATAGTGCTTAACTAATATTAACTCAATATTGAGATTGTAAGACAGTGTTCAGACAGTGTTGAGACAATGTTAATGCAGGGTTATGGGCTCCTGAGTGTAGCCCGAAGTGTTGAAATAGCAGATGAAGCGGCATGCAGTTTTGCAAGGGGGATTGAAAAAGTCTGTGTAGAGACCGATACAATTGCCTAGTTTCAAACCGAGAGCGGCTGGGTACGAGTCGATTCATTATGGGATAAACAACGCGAGACCCACAAGAGGCACATTGAAGTTACGAAAAATCTGAAATTTGGTGTCAGTCGGGCCATTATTGAACAAGGTACAGCTTTTAGAAAACTTGAAAATTTTTAAGAGATGTATTGATTGCTGGACAGCGGACACAACAGCAAACTCCCGATAAACACCAAACTTGAGAAAGTTGCTAATTTCAACTCTATGGCTCTCGGGTTGTTTATCCAATAATAAACCGACTCGTATCCAGCCCCTCTCGGTTTGAAACTCGGCAAAATTAAGGAGCTTGAGCAGTTACGGCGGCGACGGCTGCAAAAACGTCACTTAATAAGTTAGTTCGTGCTGTTAAAAACGTCTTCTTTCTTATTTCAGTTTTGTTCAATTGGTCATATTTTAGCGAAATTTTCTGTAGTGGAACTGCAAAAGACTGTATCTGAGTTCAGACAAAGAAAAGTAAAATTGTTGTGTTCACATTTTCCACCAAACGTAAAATTAGGACGTTCACTTTGCAGTTGTGCAAAAAGACCCCCACTCCCTGACCTCAAGCCCTCTCACTACGTGAAAGTTGTTGTTGTTGCTGTTCTTTTTGCCATTTCCATCATCGTTGCTTAAGTTCCCTAATTGTGACTGTTAGACTATGGGTTTTTATTAAAAAATAGAGCAGATGCGTACCGTCTGCGTCGTTACTAAACACAGCTGATTGGGCAATAGACTATTGTATTGCGGCAGTAACACTCGTCACAGTTTTCAATCTTCCACTTTTTGTTTTCTTCATTTGGACAAACTCCTGCTTCCACTGGAATCAGAAAAATAAATAAAAGAGTACATACATGAATAAATCCTCAAGTAATACGTCTAGTAAAAAGCCGCCTTATTAGCTCAGTTGGGAGAGCGTCGGTCTGCTGAGCGGGAGCTAGGTCGCGGGTTCAAACCCCGGCCTGCACCAACCCTCAGGGTCTTAAAATAACTGAGAAGAAAGTCCTGCCTTTGTAATGACATCTGCAAACGGTTAGACTTTCCAGTCTTGTCGGATAACGACGAAAACACGTAGGTTTCGTCTCACAGCACTTACGCTTGTCTGGTTTTCGTGGGACGTAAAAGAACCCACACCACTGTTCGAAAAGAGTAGGGGACATAGACCCCGGTGGTGTGGCCAGCCTTCACATATCATTCACATCGTGAGTTGGGTGGGTACATGCAGAAAGCTTATAAATGGACTGATAGCGGCTGCCAGTGGCGCCCTTGTATGCTGACGTCCGAGCTTAATGTTAACATGTTAATATATATTGTAAAGAGGGCGCGTCTGTTGTCCTCTCATCCACGACTCGATCCTTCCTTCCTTCCTTCCTTTTACCCGCACTTCAGGGACACGCAAAGGGCAAGCGTGGGACACGCGTTCCATGATTTGAGACCAGGAAACGAATGTGAAAAACAAGAGTGGCATATCCCCACAAATACATAGATTTTATTGGCCTGCAAGCGATAAGGATGCATTCTTCTTCAACGAACGCAAGATAATTCCTTAGTCAAATACTGTTTCTGAGCTGTATACCAGGTTGTTCAACCATTTCGCTGTAATACTTAGAAGTCTCAGAGTGAAAAACACATAGGGTAGAGAGTTTCTCTCCCCGATTTTCTAGGGAAGAGGACAGCTACGACAGCTACACTTAGGATAGGGGAACAGACATTTATGAGAAGGGCGAGAGAGAAAAAGGAGCGGTCTGAGTTGATAGCAATTTTTTCAGTGAAAGCGCGTGGACAAGGGGTGGGACTCTGACACCTTAATCAAACAAGGACCAGTAGGGATTTTATCATCAAGAATTTTCCTGTAGTAAAGACATTTGATTTGATAGTGGCTTAGAAAAACTTGGTATAAAACTTCAGACTTAACTTGCGTACCAAGCAGTAAATGCTTTGAAAAATTCCGTGACTTTTAATTTCAAGCAATTTTAGTTTTTTATAGCCATGCAATCGTTTGCGTGTCAAATGATACTCTGAAAAAGGATTTTTCTCGAAAACTGGTTAATTTGATTAGGAGCTCATCGTATCTTGACTGGTTATACCAAAGAAAAAACGCCGTTTCTGAGGCTTCTTTCCATTAAATCAGGTACACCGTTAATTGAAGAGATCTGTTTCAGCCCCAAACTGAACTGCACATGCCAATTTTGACTCAGTCTCTCCTGGAGCCATTTGAGCACAATTAAAGTCGAAGCAGCCCATGGGTCCAAACCATCCCTCGATTGAACTATATTTGCCCTAATTGTTTAAGGCAGCCAAATAAGTCCCAAAAACTGAATAGTAATGTATTGCACTAATGGAAACACCCCCATTTTTAGGAATGAAACAGATATGTTTTATTTTTAGCCCAGTTCTGGAAAGTGGGTGAAGAAGTAGGGAGATAGGAAATTTATTCCCCCGATCAACCTCCTCTGCTAAATTACCTTCATTATTCATAGGCAATCCATTTGAGTCTAGAAGATAAAAAATACAAATCAGATAACAGATTGCCTCAATAAAAGGTGATCAAGGAAAAAAAAGCTGATGCTTTCTTGGCAGATGTCATTCGACTGGTCAAATGACTAAGGTTACCTTCACACGGCATGACCGGACGAATTTTCGACAGGCTGAAAAATTTGACCGGCTGCCTGGTTCATACGAAACCGTTCGTTATTTTCGCTCTGTTTACACGGAACTTAGAGCGATTTGCGTATGACCTTGAAAAGTGGTTTCGGTAAGTGTTCGTTATTTGTTTTATAGAGTGTTTTCACTCACGTGGCCAGCATCTATGCAAATTTATTGGAATAAAAGAAAGCGTTTGCATAAGAAAAGAGTTCAACTCCCAAAGGACCCGTTTGGGACACCAATATGGCCGCCGTGACGTCATGTGAAAACACTCTATAAGCCAATGAATGAAAAGATGCAAACATGGCTTCTTCGTTTTCCCGCCAAAGAAAACCCCAATATGGAGAAGGCATTGTTCGATTGGCCAATCGTGCTGCAGTATGACGTCAAAGCGAAGTATCGATTGATTTCTAGAAAGTTCTCGGGCATGAAGTTTTTTCAGCCGAGCGTTCGCTCAACCAACCAAAACCCACTCGCGTTTGTATCCGTTGGGCAAACCAATCAAATCCGTCGCTCGTACTATTTCCGTCCATTCGTTTTTTCTGTTTTGTTCGAACGTTTTCATCTCAAGCTCATACGAAAATCGCTCTAACAGCTCGACGTCTGAATTTTCGTACCGTTAAGGTGTTTTCGTGTGAACGCAACACCTAAAAGCACGAACTTTTAACAGGTCGAAAATTCGCCCCGGGTACCATGCGAACGTAGGCCTAAGGGGAAAACAACTGAACAAAAGAGAATAATTATTTAGTTTAGTTCATTCTCCCTTAAACTGAGTTATTTTGTACTTCCCACTATTAATGTTATTAGTACTACTGATAGAAATAATAATTGTGATTATAACGAACAAAAATAAAAACAAATAATGCACTTAGCTATCGGATGAACCTCAAAACGAAAGGTTTAAAAAACTGAAACTGAAAGCTGAATAAGGGTGACTCAAACCAATTTTAATTGGGCCACACAGAACACATCTTAGGATATAGCCGAATATATGTTGCATCAAAACCGTGTGTGAATTACTATATAAAAGGTTTTTTACATCCCCGCAAGCTGTCGATTTCGTCTTTTCTTTTGTTCGTAGAATTTTTGCAACGAATGATTTGTATCGGCCAATTAAAGGTACCCCTGAAGTCAAGGTCGTTTACGGGGAACCCAAGTATAGTGAACTTACCGTGCATTAAACATACAAAGAGGAAAATTCCGCAAAGAAAGATAAGCGTTCTCATGTCGATGGATAGGTAGGATCTTCAATATCTGCTGAAGAGAAAAACACAAAGTGATAGAAACCATGATAAAGTCATGAATTCCTCTCCTCTCTTGGTTGAGAGGCTCTCACTGTCGCCCATTTGATACTTCAAAGGTATAAAGCTAATTTAATTATCCTACTGAAATATCGACCAACTGATATATTTTACGTTTGACTTTAGTGTCATCCGCTCTGCAGTTTGTTGACCACGGTTTGGGTTTATGTTCGTTCTTGACGTTCTCGGCAAAGGGAAAATTTCAGCCCGTTGACGTCAACAGGAGCGTATGGGCTCCTGACGTCGTTTCTCTCCAGCGGGTCTTAGGAAAGACCAACCTGGGAAGATATACCCTCAGTATATTAATAACATAAAGAATTCCTCATAAAAACAGGAATGGTACGCTCTTACCGAGAGCGCGTTAGGGAGGTACCGGCGCATGTACGCCCACGCACACACTCTCGTCGCGGACGCAGGCTGAATAATGCTTGAGGTCGTGGCCGGGACTGTGTCAAATTGCGCTACTGGTAATACTTTGGGACGAATTTTACGGGGGAAACATTTTCCGTAGATGCCAATATCGTGTATTATAGGGTTCTTTTGAGGACTTTCCTCTAATGACGAAGCATAATTAGAGAAATCAGTTTAGAGGCTAAGCAATTCTCGTACAACTGCCCAGCGTTGTACGTTTTAAAATAGAACTGCTTGTCAAGTTTAAAATCTCTCGTTTTTTTTTAACTTGGAATATAACCTCGTATTTGAAACTATACAGCGACTATATACAGGTAAATTGTTTTTGGTTCTTCCTCGTCAGCTCTTGTTGGCTGGTTTATGAACTTATGTTGGTTTTTGCCAATTTGACGATTCGAACTAAAATCGATCTGCTTTTACATCTTAATTTGCCCACGTTTTTTGCTTCTAAAGTGTTGGTTATTTCTTTGCTAGCTTGTCGACATATATAAAAAAAGGGATGTCTCGCAAATTCAAAGCAGAAAAAAAAAAATTCCTACTGATCATTCAACGTTCTTTTTGGCTTAAAGGCTACAATAGGTGGCTTTCCGAAAGATATATATTATATATCGAAGATTAAATTTACTTTACAACCTTACCAGGTCTCTGGGTTTTCCTTCCTCGAATCGTTGTTCCTCTGCAAGTGCACGGATCGCTGCTGGGTTTGTCTTTCTTATGAATTTAACCGCAAAAGACGGTGGCAGAATTGTTATTCGCGCAGCTGAACAAACGAAAAGGACACGCTTCTTTTAACTCAAACACTTTATTTGTCATTGATTAGAAAGGAACTTATTGTGCAATTCAGAAAAGATTAAAAACCATGTCAATAAAACAATAAAGAAAATTGAACAAATGCAATGTAAGAGAATTATTATTTTCGAAAAAGAGACCCGAAAAGGGTAATTATTAGCGAAAATGAGATGAAATTAGAATTAGTTTCGTAAAAGTTTACTTTAGGGAACAGATTATGTGCATTTGGAGGGGCTATATACGCTTATTATGTTTTCATTTCCTGTTACAAAAGCTAATTTTCCGAGATCAGCGCAAATATAATAAGAACGTTTTCATCCTTGGTTATAGAGTATTGAGATTTTACGATGTTCTCTTTAATAAGAAAGTAAAAAGCGCTTTACTAGAATTGATATAAATTATGAAAGAAAGAAAAAAGATTGAAAAAGAAATTGAAAATTTAACAAACGCCAAAGAGGTAAACGTTCCTCCGAAAGGCTTCAGTCAAATCTTGCCAGTTTTGACGAATTAATCATAACGATGGCGAAATTCGAGGATAAAATGTTCTATTTCGGTGAAGTGAGCACTCAAAATACGTTACTTCATTTCCACAAAGTTATCCTAAATAGTTTTTAGCCATTCACAGAGTTCTAAGATTCTGGTTACTTTTTATAAAAGGAGAAGTTTGTGGAATGATTTTATAAAAGGTAAGAAGGGAAGCAATTTCTTTTGTTTGCAATACGGAATGATCGAATGCATAAATCTACAAAAAGGCTGTTTACGAAAGGAGGGTGTATTTTTGTGTTAAAACATTGGTCCTTTCCTTCTTATCTGGACCATTACTTAAAAACAATGTCATATAACAATTACAATGGTTCTTAACAACTTCATTTCTTAACTTTTACATGGTCTTGCAAAGATTTTATTTGAAATTCACAAAAATAGATCGACCTTGAACAGTACAAACACCAGCAAAGCTACAGCAGAGTGTTGCTTAGCAACTTTCTCTTCATTGGCCATGGCCATACTCAAACGTTTCGGCCAGACTTAAAACTAGAATCATTTTGTAAAACCTAGTGCAGTATAATAGACAAGTACTGCTCAGTAGCTTCCATTTCACGGTGCCTCTGTGCAAATAGGCAAGGTAGTTAAGCAATGGAAGAAAAACAAAATGAATAAATAAATAAAAATTAAGTTACAAACTGAGCCGTTTTTCTCGCGCGTCTAACAATCACCGAGTCAACAACTTGATTAATTATTCAAAATGGCGATCATAAGCAAAAAAACAAAAAGCGTCAAGCAAAGACATTTTCTTTAAGTTCTGTTCAGATGTATTTGCGAGACACAACAAAACTACAAAGTAGCAGGTACGCATTCCATTTAATAACTATTTTTGAGAGCATTTATGATTCACTTATAAAAATAATGTTGGATAATAGAACTACACACCATTAAAAGACGGTTTCACAAACTTGGGACTATTCTCAAAGACTCGTGTTGACAGGTAAAGGGAACCCTGGTCAGTTTGAAACAACAAACGACGAAAAGAGAGACAAGATTTGATAACGTTCCCAAGCAGCCACCAAATGGGTTCCTTGCGGCCGCGTGGGAAGTTCTTTGAAGTTAGGAAAGGAACAAATGACGTCAAAACTATTCTAGCCTTCTCCGCACGCGTTCCTTCACCAAGAACTGCGTGACGAGCCAAAAGAACGTCTGCGTTGAAGGCTAAAATTATTTGAGATAACTTATCCAAAAACGCATTTAAAACTTTCAATCCTTTCCTAAGTCTTTTGTAAAAACTCAAGAATTAAACTAGCATGGCCGATTCTGGCCAAAAACGATAGCCAAGCGGCCTGTTTGGAGCAACAAAGGAAGCCATCTTGATCAGGTGGTGGGTGGTTTTAATTTTTTATGTTCACCCACAAATAAACACCTTCGAGCAATTTTGGTCGCTGGTTTGGTTAAAGTCGTTCCCTACCAGTTGTAGTTGTTACTATCCACTCGGGTGTGATCGTGTTTCTCACACTGTGCGAGGTGCGCAACCCACGCAAATCTGAGGAAGGGTTGTACGCAAGTTTAACAGCTTAAGCTCGTTTTTGCTATCATCTTTGCGCCGAAGTTTTATCGAAAACAACTTTAAGATTCACTTCTGTTCCATCATCGGGGGTTTTGCTTTCTTTATTGACGGTAAAAACCAGTCTATCAACTGAATTGTAAATAATAAGCACAGGAAAACAAATGCTGTTATAATCAATGCCGGTTTGCTACGACGATGAGACGAAAGGGTTATAGTCTCGTTTGCATTCCTTTATGAGCTAAAGAATATTTGACTGCTGGATCAACCGGAATAACAGCCTGGACAATTTTGTAAAAAATAACCCATTCAGACCGCTTGTTCAGCCTCACTGGTGTTATCTGTGGTTAGAATGACCAAGGACACCCCTTAATGTACATTAGGAAGTTAAAATTATTAATTACAATAAAAAGTAGCTCACAAACTACTTTTTGCGGCAGGCCATCAAACATCAAACGATATATTAGTTTTTGGTCTACGTAAACGTGAAGGTTCGGGGAGAATGAGAAATAATATAATTCTTATAAATATGGGCTATACAAAAATGTAATTAAAACTAACTCCACTCCAGCAACCTTCACGCGTTCATTATATTCGACCTTATGTTACAGCACCGTACTGTGGCCAATTCTGGCATTAAGGCTTTAAACAATAACCCTGAGGTTATCATTGCCCCACAAAAAAATACCCAGGTTTGGATTCAAGAGGGAGAGAGAGAAAAAGCAAAAGAGGTGAACCGGTGGGGAAGAAAGAAAAAATTGACAGTGGAATAAACACATCCAACGTTAACTAACCACTGTTTACCTTAAATGATATTCATTAACAGACAAGAGGGCTGCCACTAAGGGAAAAGCAACCCACTTATTTGATTTGGCTAGAAATACGTTAAAAGTCCCATCTACATCCGTCTTGGTGATATTTTAAAAGTAAGACAAGCAGCACGGAACGGTAGTTGTGTTTCACTGCTTTTTTCTTGGTTAAATACCATTGGAATGTGTCTCCTGTTAGGATGGATTTCCACTGTCGCGTAATTTTTACGTGTGTACGTACGTAAATTTTAATCACGTAAATAAAATAGAGGCAGTGTAAGAAAGCCGCGCAAACAAAAAAATTGAGCGAGGTGCAAATTTACTTTTGCGCGCAAACTTCCATAAATTGCCTCTATTTTATTAACGCGCGCACGTACGTAAAAAGGGCGCGACAGTGGAAATACACCTTTAAGTGATTTCCACTGACGCGTTTTTGACTACGCACGTTAACGCACGTAAATTTTAATTACGTAAATAAAATAGAGGCAAGATAAAAAGTGCTGAGCTCAAACGAGAAGTGAGCAGGTTCAACTTTTACGCTGACGAGCGACCCTTCAAGCATTGCCTCTATTCTATTTGCGAACGTTAATTTTACGCACGTACGCACGTCAAAATTACGCGACACTAAAAATCAACCCTTAGGCAGTTAAATGACTTCCACTGTTCAAACAACGACAGATATTTAAGGTTATAATAACATGACTTAAAATATATCTGTACACAAGCTGGTATGACGCATATTTTCTCTTCCTGTAGTTGATCAATATCGACCTTGAATAATATACATTACAGACCAATAGTCGCCCTTCCCCCAATTCATAACTTCGGAGTATCAAGTTGTCAGTTGACAGGTAAAAAAAGCCCGGTTACTAAGGGCCTCTTCACATGAGCCCGATCGAACGAGCTGGCCCGATTTCCGAGATCTCGCCTTACCTCTAAACCCTTTGTAAAATTTTTGATGGGTTCATATGAAAGGGCGGGTTGGCTCAGTTCCCTAGATCTCGGGTTTCCAACCGGGACCTCGTTAAGCGGACTGGAAAATTTTTCCGCATGAACACTTCCGCCCGGTTACCGGGAATGAAGGCAGGATGAATTCTTCGCAACAGCGCATGCGTCACATGGTCGATAGCGTAGCCAGAACTCGTTCCCAGGATCTTCGGCCTTTTTTAATCTCAGAAACCGGGGTTAAATTTTTCATGTGAACCCAAGTCGAAATTGGTCCCAGTAACCGGGCTCATGTGAAGAGGACCTTGAGTTTTTCTCACTTAAAATTTGTTACGAAAAAACTTGCCTCATTTACCAGATTCAGGACCGGAAGCGCGCTTTGAGTCACGTGACTGTACGTCGGTTAGTTACGCATAATTAATTATTACTTCAGACTCTTACGGTACAAAAACATTTTCAACCATGTTACTTCGCGTATTTTCGACTTGTTTCGCGAGAGGCCACGAAACAGATGCAATGATAATTTATAAGTTACATCAGCATTGAATTCAAGAGAGGAAGTAACTGCGACGAATGCCATTTGCATGAGTCTTTGTTACGTATCCCTGCAAAAGAAAAACAACCAAAAAAATTAAGTGTTCAAGGAATTTCTCCACTGCAACAGAAAAAACAGTTCACGTTGTTTTACAATGAATTTGTAATTTCCCTAGTAAACTGTTAATATTTTTAATCCTTTCTTCCAAGAAGTAAATGATAGTTTTCCAAACATCTGGAGTAGTGGTTGGTTTTGTATATCGCTCCTTGTAAGGTACTCCCAGACAGTCTTGGATTCTGGTTTCTTTGTCAGTGAAAACTGCACACCGGGTTCCCATCGGGATTCCGGATTTAGCCTGCCAGCAATGAGCTCTCCGGGGCGCTCTGGCGGCGGGGCGTTTGATGTAACAGTGCCTTTACTCAACCGCCACTGTTCCACCGAAAATCTTTTTGCCGGGAAGAGAAATTAGCCAGACGAGAGGATTGATTAATAAAAAAGCAATTACCTTGAACCCACGGCGGCTGTTTGTTGCGTTCTGTTTGGGGTGGAACGACGGCTTGAAGCTTGTCTCTGTCGCGCTAAAAATGACACCCCTCCTGTATTTCCAGATAATCTTTCCTCAGCAGCTTTTCTGTGAAGCTGCATGCCCTGAAATAATATGACACGCTGCTCAGGATCAATGCGACTAAACACATCAGGAAAATATAGAGGTTTATCTTCCTTTTTCTCCCCAACCGCGCCCTCCAAGTGGAGCCCACACCGGCCCCACCCTCGACGGGGAGCCCACACCAGCCCCGCCCTCTGAGTGGAGCCCACACCAACCCTGCCCTCCAAGTGAAGCCCACACCAACCCCGCCCTCCAAGTGGAGCCCACACCAACCCCGCTCTCCAAGTGAAGCCCACACCAACTCCACCCCTCCAAGTGGAGCCCACACCAGCCCCGCCCTCTGAGTGGAGCCCACACCAACCCCGCCCTCCAAGTGGAGCCCACAACAGCCCCGCCCTCTGAGTAGAGCCCACACCAAGCCCTCTCTCCAAGTGAAGCCCACGCCAACCCCACCCCTCCAAGTGGAGCTCACACCAACCCCACCCTCCAAGTGGAGCCCACACCAACCCCGCCCTCCGAGTGGAGCCCTCAGTTCGCCAAACGAATGAAGACTCAAACTCCGGCGTTGTGTTTAAAACTTCAAAAGATAACACGCGTTCACTCACCATTTCATACCACGCACTAACAATAAGTTTTTCTTCTCGTTCCCTTGTTATTTTCATCTTTTCGTGATCTCGCTAAAGCAACAACACAACAGGGCAGAAAAATAAAAATCAGAAACGAATATCAAAGAAAAACGTTTCGACATCGTTAAAAAGTTCACCACTTACCTCCAGATGTTCTATAATTTTGTCTTTTTCTTGCACTTGATTTTTTAGCAATTGAATCTGACGGAAGAAGAAACACATCAATATCTATTTCTTGCGGCTGTCATTTGTCGTGCACAGCGAATAAATGTTGTCACTGGATTATGGAAAATATCACGATCTGGACTGATCGGGGTTTACCACTTGGAAAAAATTGTCCCTTAACGACCCTTGGAGCTCACGTTGCTAAATTAAGTTTAACAACTACATCGCTCAGTAGAGCTCGGTTAGGTAGAGTTACTCCTTTATGGATGTCCCCTAAGACACCAGAGACCAATCAACAACTACAATGACTTATCAGTGGAGAAAAATAAAAGGAGGGAGGGGTGGGGGTAAACTCAAGTTCCAAAGGCTAAACGAAGCTCAGTGGTCGCCACGAACGTGGTAGCAGATGCAAGCTCTAAGATGCGGACCAAGACAGTCGTTCTTGTCTACACTGTCTTCTTCGGGACAGTGAAATGGATAGGAGATCGTGATAACTGCGGATTTGAAAACAATTTTTTTTAACTGTAAGATAATCATGTTACCTCCGGCTGAGAGCCTTGATTTTGTTTGGGATCCAGCGTTTTTATAACCTGAAATGAAGGAAAAAAGAACTATATACACGCGACTTACATGGGAGGTTTTACCTAAGATGACACCACGACATGAGGTCATTTCTGAGTTGCCTCAAGCCTCGTTTTCAAAGAGAGGAAGCCATTGACATGAAAATGATTGATTTTTTATTCTCTTGCAAATAATTAACAATTATTGGACGAGGTTGAGCAAAATATCGTGATTTGTCAGTGGCGAGCAGATCAATTATTTGCCGAAGCCGAAGGCTGAGGCAAATAATAGATCTGCGAGACACTGACAAATCACGATATTTTGCGATAACCGAGATCAATAATTGTTTTATCATTCGATCACCGAGTTTGTTTTTTTAATGAATATCCTCGGGAAGCGAAGCGATCAGCCATTTTCACGCAAGAGCGCTCGCAAGAAGGAGAAAAGCACGGTTTCCTTTACGGATGTGCAAAATATTATTTGCAGCCAAACACAGTTGGACGGCATTGCGGATGAGCAGACCAATATTTGTACGCAGTTATTTGCAGGTCACGTCGTAGGCTCTCGGCCAATGAAAAGAAAGAAAAATTAGCTTCGACTGATAAAACTCATTATCACAAGAAGTTTTGCACTTGGCCTTGTGTTGACATTGAGGGTTTTCATGTGAAACTCAGAAATGGCCTATTACTGTATAAGCAAGTCTCGAAGTTTTGGCTATGTTTAAAGAACTCTTTAACATTTGGTTTTCAGCCACATTGAGTGTAAAGTTGGTAATTGACTGAAGACGCGAAGTGCACTTCCACTATAAAAAAGGCATTGACATTTTCACAATATTCAGGTCAGTTTCACTGTATTATTCATAACGACCGTACAATACGTTGATAGTATCATGCTGACTAAACTGAGGCCCATAAATATTTACTCACACTTTTAGCCTTTTCCAGATATTTCTTATAGCGATCCTCCATCACTTTCATCTCTTGGTCTTTTTTGTTCAATAGTTCTTGAAGCTCATTCACTTTTTCCGCTAAAAAAAATACGGCACCCAGATAAACAACTACACTAAAATATTGTGTATAAATACAGAGAAACTGGGTTATACGTTTCTGGGAAACTGCCCACCTACCCCTCCCCTAAGCCAATATTTTGCCGTAAGTAAGAGGTAAGTGCTTTGTTGGGAGGGGTAGGCGGGCAGTTTCCCAGAAACGCATAATAATCCTCCAATTCTTCTTTACAAAACGGTTCATCAATCCAGTTCACTCACTCGTGCTAGAGACTTTGGGTTCTAAACTTTCAATGTACGTCTTCTTCTTCTGTAATTCTTCATTGGCTACTCTAAGTTTGTCCCTGCAAGATATGAGAAACATTTTATTAAAAAATCTTGACGCAGAAGTCCAGGGCGACTGGGACAAAGTCTTCCTCCCGCCGCCGAATTTCCGGTTCGGCGGTAAATGGAACACGTTTCGTCGGCTCGTCCCACTGGAAAATTCCCAGAAAAAGTAGAAAATCTAAAAAGGTGGTCCCGTTTTCGGTTGAGAATGGGCCGAACGGAATGTCGTGTTCCATTTACGTTTCTCGTAGTTTGTACCAGTTCCAGGTCCACGGTCGGGCACCGCCACGTACCGGGGTTTACGACCAAATGGAACAACTTTTTACCAATCGGAAATTCCACTTTTGCTACCACCGAAAGTTCCGGGTTTTTTTCCTTAATGGAAAGCGCCCAAAGTCTTCCTCCCGCCGCCCTTTTTGGTGTCAACAAAAGCTGACTAAAAATCCTGTTAAATCAGCCATTCTAACTTCTCTCTTGAGACTGGGTCGATGTTAAGTCGAATAATCCATTTCCAAGTTCCCCCTCGGGAAGGGAAACACTAGGGATATGCGTTTCCCCTATCCGGGAACATATAGTGAAATGTGTTCCCAGGTAGAAGAAACACATCTCCCTAGTGATATGTGTTCCCGGGTAAGGGAAACACATATCCCTGCTGATATGTGTTCCCAGGTAGGGAAAACACATATCCCTGCTGATATGTGTTCCCAGATAGGGGAAACACATATCCCTAGTGATACGTATTCTTAGGTAGGGGACACACATATCCCTAGTGAAAAAACTGTAGCGAATGTTGAAAGTGGTATCAAGGATGGTTTTGAAGAAATGGAACACGAACGGAATTTCCGTTTGAAACATTACGACTGTTTTGACAGGACTACATTTTCAGACGTTTCGTTGCTTCTGAAATTAGGGAGCTTAAGCGAAGACGTTTTTGAGCCATGCACGTCAACCGGAAGTGTAGTCTGCTACACAGCCGTTTTTAGTGTCGTCAAGCAACGCTCCTCCCAAGCGTTGCGTGACGACACTAAAAACGGCTGTGTAGCAGACTACCGGAAGTGAGGCCTTCTCGCTTTTTATCTGCCTTGAAGCTGACAAATTTGCATTGCTAAGTTCCTTTTCTCTTATAAAGAGGATTTACCCGAGAGTTTGAACCAAACCACTCCCCAATGATGGAAAAAGTCCACTTCCGGTTGACGCCCGTCGCTCAAAAACGCTGTTGCTTAAGCTTCCTATTATCCACTGAAACGACCCGAAAAGTCGTGCCCCATTTACTTTCCACCCTTTTTTTTTTCTGGTAACTTTTTGTAAATGGTAAACAACCCATGTACAATAGACAAAGAAAAAGCCCTTTTGCCAAAAGGCCAGGCTAAGTGGACTGTACTTACAAATGATCTGTATACTTTCTCCCCAGTTCACTGTCAGTGTCCATCTCACCCGCGCTCTTCTGATTACGTACGTCATCCAGCTCGCTTTCGGCTTCCATTAGCTTTTGATTCAACTCTCTGTTGACAAAATAAATTGCGCCATTTTCTTATGTCAGCAAATACTATTTTGTAATGTTGTTTACAATAAGAGCCGTAGTGCAATGCAAACCGAATTGGCTATTTTATGTCAACACAGAGATTTAAAGTCTCGTTTATGGCAAAATTTGCCATGTCAGATTTAATGTCAGATTCAAGCTGAGAATTTCTCAAAATAGAAAAAAAAAAAATGAAAACAGCTCAAAACAGTTCTTACGGACAAAAATAACGTGAAACAACTAATTTTTGAGTAGAAGTAATGAACAGTAAACGACAAGTGAAGGGAAAACTTGGTCACGTGGTAAACATTCACGTTTGCCGTAGACGTGTCTCTAAATCTCTATTATCATGCTTTTAAGGCACAGTTCATAATTTAATGTAATGGTTAAAATAAGAAAATTTGATCTCTTATGCGAGCGACTTTGACTTCCTATTTGTTAGCAATCATGGTGCATAACCATGATATTAAAAAGTTCTACATCAGGTATTCAGTTCACTTTACCGTCTTAAACTAACCATTTGAGGGCCATTTTAATCGTGTTTACATTGACGAATTAGTACGTTTTATCTTTCTAATTCGTAAACAATCTGCAGCTAAAGCAAGTGTTTCTCTTGAGTTGACAGTCGCGTGCGGTTTTCTAGGTGATTTGGAAATCGAGTAATGAAATTGTCATTGTGTATGAGCTGCGACGAGCTCTGGAGAAGAAAACTGCTAAAAAATATTAGTTTTCTGGATAGAACATAGGTGTTAACAATTTCAAACACTCAGAAAAATCTTTTGTCACCTGTTTTCTCTTTCTAACTGGTCTTTCCTTTCATTTGCGTCATTTAGTAAACTCTGAAGAAGCTGATTCTGTTGAAAAAGAAAAAGACAAACTCGTTAACAAAATTAAAATATGCATGCACGGTAGTTCCGTTTTGCAGCTCTCGTATCCTCAAAAAGAGACCGGCAAGTCTTACATTGAGTTCCCTCATTGTCCAGCAATAGCCTTGCACGACAGCTTGTTGTTATATTGGCCTTAAAATGACTGAGTTGTCCAGAACATGCCGCGCACGAAGTCTTTTGGATCATGCCCTCTCACTAGAGACCTTTAGATTCTAAGACGAGTACGACTACGACTACGACTACGAGATTTTCTCAATACTGTGAAGTGCACACACGTGAACTAGTGTCATTTTGGCGGGAAAATGTGGCAGCCGTCGTCACTCTGCTACGAGTTTTAGCGAGAAAGTCGCAGTGACAGACACAAGTTACCAAAATGTTAGTAGTTTTACCTTTTTGCGATGGGGGGAGGGTATAACCTCCTTCACTAAAGGTAACAGTGCTAACTTTGCTAGTGAAAAATGGTAAAATGAAGCTTTTCTGGAAGTCTCTATTTTGAGAATACGCGAAAAAACTTTCAGTCAAATCTCGGACTCGTAGTCGTCCTCATCCTTGATTCTAAGGGGCCGACCATTTAACTCTTAAGGGGTGGGGTTGGTGATTTCTGGTCATCAAGAATTTTTTTTCTAGCAATCTGGGGGGCAGGATATTTTTTTCCCTTTTTTTCCCATAAGTCGTCCATTTAGGCATGCATTTTTTTTTTCTTCCGACAAGCGCCAGGAAATTTTTTTCAAAATCATCAAGGTTAAATGGTCGGCCCTAAAGGTCTCTACTGCCATTGCCACGGTTACGAAATCTCTCGGCTAACAACTGTGTAATGTTCAGAAAAATTGACTTGCAGTGCAAGTAGTGTACCTGCTCTTCTTGTTCGCCAAGTTTCTGCTCCTTAAGCTTCTTGTTTTCATGTTCTAAACGAAGGATGCGTTCCCTGTGATTAAATATAACTGAAAATTATTTCGTTGAACCAAAAAAAAAGATTATTGGTAAAAATGCTTCAACGTCCGTCCTGTTCGTAAACAAAGCATTACAGTCTTGCTACATGTACATACTTCACTTCAGGAGACAGAGAGCCAGCAAGATCAAAATCATCACTTGGAGGAGAACCAGGCGATAGATGACGCATTGGAGATCCTATAAACAAGTAAACAAAACTGTTACATAAAACACTCACGGAATGGAGCAAATAGGAAAGAGGTGGAGATTTCAGATTACCTGCTACTTGAGCTAGCTGTAATTCCTCATTTTCTTCTCTTAACTTTACTCTTTCCTGTCTTAAACGCTTAAAACAAAAGAGATCGATAACGTAAGTTAACAAAGTAGGCTATTACACCCTCGATTCAAATAAAAATTCTTTTAGGGTTGGGATTTCCTGATCCTGGAAAATGTCCACATCCCTCCCATGTAAAGCTTTTGGAATTCTCAGGGAGCAGACCACGAAGCTCTGGCCTCAGTTGTTCAAAAGGTAGATGCCGCTATCCACAGGATAAATTTCTATCCCGTCAAAACGTCATGCAAAAAGTGGATTTGCACTGTTTCAAACTTCATCGATCTTATTTAGTGTCATTTAATTTGCCAAATGTTGGTGAAATTTTCTGGGTTGAATCCATAAGGACCGTATCTAGGTTTACAAAAAGAAACAGAACTTTTTGTGCTGTGCTCACCTACTCGATAAAGCGGGCGAATCAAATTGGGACGTTTCATGTCGCAGTCGTGCAACAACGGCTAATAAATGTACAAAAAAGCGTCACGCACGCGTAAAGTTGTTCTTTTGCCAATCTAAACCTATTGCTCTTTTGCTGTTGCAAAAATTCCCTATTGTCGTGATCCAGAAATGTTGCTACTATGGTAACGTGACGTCACACTTCTCCTCTCTATTGGTTTTCCTAATACTTATCCGCTGGATAGTGATTAATCCGGTAGGTAGCACTCTCCAAGGTTTGAACAACCAAGACCTGATGGTTCTGGATGGGATTGTGGAGGGTAACGAAAAAGACTTATCGGGGTGTAGGAAGGATGTTTTATTCATGTTAAACAATAGTTTGCAGGAATGATCGGTGATTTTGTTAGAAATAGTTAGTCCTGGGATTCATCTTGTGAAAAAACTGGAGTCCCAGTCCAGAACCATTAAGACTCAGTTCAAAAAACAACGAGTTCGAAACTGAAAAAGCTTGGGTCTTTATGTGACCAGGCAGCTACTGAATCTGAAGACAGACTCCAAAACTCTTAATCACAGTTTACTGCAATTAAAATGTAGTCCTCCTATTGAAACAACAAAAATGAGGGGACTAAGATAAATACTGTACGCATCGTTAAACAACAACCACATTTAACAGCCACAGAAATCATACGGACAGGATTTTCTACAAAAGCATCTTCAGATCGATCGATCTTTGCGTCCTACGGGACGCAACCGTTGAATTACGTCGCGTCTTTGGGGACTTTTATGCGTCAGGGACACAGGACGCAGAGGTAACAAAATCACTGAATAACGCAGAATTTCTTTTCATTAATTCAAAATCACAAAGTTTGGTAAGAAGTGACAAAGACTTACTTCATTTTCCGCTTCAAAGTTTGTAAGCTTTTCTTTTGATTTCTTAGCTTCAAACTCTGCCTGCATATGAAAGCACCATATTCATGTAAGCACATATAAAAAGGGCACGAAACGTTTCAAATAATACATAAAACGTAATAATACTTGAAAATAGATAGGTTACAAAAAACATGTTTCAACCTTAGTGCAGCCTTTAGGAAAACAACAAAAACAACAAAGGCAACAAAAAAATTTTGGGGTCAAGAAATGTCATTGATTATGCCAAATATAAATTCAATAAAACTGGCAGAATGCACACTACGACTGCTGCAATCATTCAAGTGCCTAGTTCTTAATTATTAAGTCCGGTGTTCACTCTGTGTAGACTTATACACAGTTTACATACCTTGTCTGCCCGTCTTTGCAAATCTGAAACTTGTACCTGTAACTGATGAACCTGATAAGAAAGTGAAATACAGTATGCATTGCTTAAAGCGATATTCATGGTTAACAATATTAGAGAAAAAACATAATACAAAAAAGTACTCAATAAAGACTGCAAACTGTTAACTTACCTGCTTTTTGTACGTGTCTACTTGAGATTTAAGAGAATTGGCTTTCCGAAGATCCTGTAAAAAAGTGGTACATACTATTTGATAAAACGTAAAGTACATTGAGACATTATAGTGCGTATTTTAGAGAATAGAAGGCATCAGGATTAGTTCAGTCGGTAAAGAGCTAGACAGCTAAGAAGGAGGTTGTGTGTTCGAATCCAGAGGCAGGGCCAATTTTCAGGGTCTCAAAATAACCTAGTAATGAAGGTACTGCCTTCGCCCCACAAATGGCTAGACCTTCACCTGGCTCGGATGACCATTCTGATGCTCTAGGCATCAATGATAAATGTACGAGAACCATGTACCAAACCCAGAAAGCAGCTGTGATGATGTTTGCAAAAGATTAGAGCGAGCTGGGGAGAGAGGAGAAGTCGTCACGTTGCCAAGGTAGCAAAATTTCTAGATTTCAACAAACTGTGGTCCTGCAAATATGGCATTGAACTCAGGAAAAAAAGGAAAAACTGTTCGACAATGCAAATGGCTGTTTTTAGGGTGCATCATTGAAAACTTATGGGGCTGGAACAACAGTAGAAAATGCTTTTCAAGGGAAAATTCCATTGAAAAAAAAAAATGCAAATTGCCCTAAAAAATATTCATGCTATGGTCTCAAAAAAATTCATACAAAGATTTTTGAGATAAAGAAAAAAAATTTTGCTACCATGGTAAAATTGATGTCACCACCCCATAATTACCTAATGGTCTTTGTCCCATTCTTATTTTTGGGAAAGATAAATTGACGGACAGCTAAATATAAAAGGATGAAATACAGTATATGTTGATGAAAAAATTGAGTAAGTTGTCAATGAACAGTGGAAATATAAATATAGTCAAACATAATAGAGGATCAACGTTATAGGAAAAGTCAATAGTTGATGGAAGAATTTAGTAAGTTGTCAGTGAACAGTGGAAATATAATTATTTATAATCAAACATAATAGAGGACCACATTGTATAAGCAAAGTCAATATATGTGTGTAGCATTTTGGTTAAATTACAAAATATCTACCTCCTGTAAATTCATGGTTTCCTTCATGTAAGTCACATTTTTCTCTTCCAATGCCTTCATCTGCTTTCTCATGTCAGACAACTCCTCTGAAAAATCAAAGCTGGTCTTTAAGATATTTAACACACAAAAGTTTTTTTTAAATTCAGAGTAAAGGCTCAGCAAACAGAAATGGAGATTGTAAAGCAAAAAAAAACCTTGGTTACTTAAATTTATAATTTCATAAAAGCAGAAAAACAACAGTAAATTGTTCTATTCCTTACCTAATTTCTTCTTGTAAAGTTCTATTGTGGACTCATATTTTATCTGATAAAAAGACAAATTTAATCTAATCAGTGCATTCTTAAATAAAAAAAAAGAGAAACAACCAAGTACTAGAACCATAAAGTAAAATAAATTTAGGCAAAGTTGAGTTCAGGATGCGGCACCAAAGTCCAGCCATAAACTTTTGGAATGGACAAGTTAAGGAAAATCCATCAACATCACTGGAAAAAGAGTCTTAAAATTAGTAAAATTGCCAAAGTGGAATACAGTGTAAGCAGGGCTGTCAAAAAGTTTTTAATTAGCAGGCTGATAAGGCACAAGTTTGTCAGGGCTGAGGCATCTAGGGACATTTTGAAATTTAGAGTCTCAGAAATGCCATTTCCAGGGGTTTTCAAGAGGTTTTTCCACCACGGGCGCCAACTTGTTCCACCAGAATACATTGAGAATACACTAAAGACTGGGAGCAATGCCGTCGAAATGTCGCAGGTGTTCCACGACATTGCATGGTTCGAACATTTCACAGATCTAAACCTGTTTTTAAAAACATACGTTCAATGTCATTAAAAACTGGCAAACAGTGGTGCTTATTTTTTGTTCGCAGTTATGGTAGAAGGAGATGAAAGTAGCTGGCTAAGGATGGCTAACTAGCAGGTGGTTTTGGCCAGCTACCGGCCCTTATTGACAGTCCTGAGTGTAAGACCCTCTTTCCACTGGTGTCAACAGATTTTCCCAAATTGGTACATAGAAGGGCCTATTTTGCTTATGGGCAAAGGTTAACAAAGGCATAGAGGTTGAGTGCTTTCCATAATGGCACATGGTTCGTACAACTTTGGACAAACAAATTTCAACTACTTTTCAAGGATTTTTCAAGGAAAATTTACAGTTTTCAAAGACTAAGATTTTTTTTAGTAAATTGGCATTTGACCCTATTGGTTAAAACACCTCATGGAGTCATTTATGATTTTTACTTCAGCCATCGTTCATCACATTATTTTATACTACTTTCTGCAACAAGACTTTGCAAAATGACTAGGTATGACTTGCAATTGCATATCAGGTACAGAAATAGCATTTGAAATAAAATAATGTTCATGTACAAAAATGTTTTTACGTTAAATGTGAGTTTTACAGGTTCTTACAACGACAATGAGCTAAATTTTCCTCAGCAAAATAATCTCACTTTACAGAAAAAGGTGACTGGAGTAGACAAGGTTGTGAATTTCCAGGAATTTTCAAGACCTTATAAGAAATAAACTACTTTTCAAGGACCTAAACCCAATTCAAGGACTTTTCAAGACGACTAGTAAAATTCAAGACCTTTTCAAGATTGTACATGTACGAACGATGATGGCAGACCAAAATAAAAGTGACCGGGAATCAAGGTCAAATGGAACGAGATTGTTTGATTCAAAGAACCTTACAACTGGACCAAAACATTTCAATTGCATTTTTTGACTAAATTTTTGTCTTCTTACTGATGCTTAAGCAAAACGAAAATTTTGGAAAATGGAATGGTAAGTGTTTGTCAGACCAGACTCAGATCAGTGAACGAGGACCACCTTTCAGCTGGAACACTTTTTTAACATGGAAATACACGTACCCTTGCCCTTAATTTTAGGAAAATCATTTAAAATAAAATTTCAAAAATTATACAGCTCCTGTACATGTAAGAACGCATGAAGTAACCCAGTACATACCACTTTCTCCTGGGAGTGCCGTAGTACATCCATTTCATCTTTCAGCATCTGTGATTCCTCTGCTAAACTCTGCAGTTGCTCATTCTTCAAAGACAAAAACATTCAGATTTAACAACAGTGAGCAAATACCTCTTCAACTGAAATTTTGGTACAAAAAATAAAGAGGAATATTTTTTAATTCACCATACCCGCTCATTCAGTAGTAAAACATCTCTCTCCATCTGTTCATACTTAATTTTGTACTCATCACGAGCTGAAAGGTGAAATAAGTCATTTAAACATCTCACATTGTTCCATGTCTATGTACATGTATATAGCAGATTGATGAGCTACACAATTAACCCAGCTAGAAAAACTTGTAGGTCTGAGATCTGCATAAAGCACAACCAAGTGTTTGTTCAGTGCAAAGAACTACAGGTACTTAATTGACTGCTTCAGCTCTAAACAAAACATTCAGACAGTATTTCCTTTTTCTTTTCAAGTAAGGTTGGAGGTATGTCATGTAATCATTTATGAAAATAATGAGCAACAGTCTTTTGCTCATACTTACAGGTTTCCAGAGTGAAATTCTCTTCTTTGAGTTTATCAATCTGGTGCTGAAGATGCTGAAGTTTTTGGGTGGAAAAACTAAAACAAAACACAACATGCCAAAATTTCACTGTTTAGAAAGGATAATTTTACTGAAAATCATTTTAAAACAAAACTACAGAGTAAAAATTTTTTGACACCTGGCCCTTATCCCAAACATAATCCTGCAAAACTGACCAGCATTAAAGAAGGAACATTATCATTGTTTTGTACTTAATTTAAAGGATGGATGAACTTAGTTTATTTCAACAGGTACATGTGGCTTCATTAAAAATTTACAGGGTTGACATAACAAGATGGGGCATGGATTATCATAAAGATAGGAATGAACAATATTTTTGTTCAAAGTCTGTTCAGTGAGAGTGTCATTTGAAAAATTAATTATGGCTGCTTAGAATAAAACATTGAAGTCGAGTTAACTGTGTGTAGTGTTCATTAAGGTTTAAAGATTTAACTCTGAAATTCATCCTACTCATTCCTTACCGCTGTGCATCTGAAACCACACCCATATGCTAAATATTTCTGTACTGCATTCTAATTGAATTAAAGTGGGACACCTTGAGAGGCAGCCATTGTGAGGACACAGCAAATGACGCCACTTTAATTTGGGGCAATGTTTTTTTTTTCTTGTTAATGCTTATTAATGAAGTTAAATGCAATTTAACTTAGGTAACAATGAGAAGTGCAGGCACATGTTGTTTGTCAGCGGTGTGTGCAGTGGCTCAAGTGGGGTCAGAATTTGCTTGCGTCATCTCCATGTCTGAAAAAAGCCCCTGGACATCCTGGGCAGCCAGCTCCACTAAGCGACACAGTTGTTAATAGCACAGAATAAGTACATAACACAATCAAAGTCCAACATGAAAACAGAAACAAAATGTCCAGAACAAAAATTCTAACAAAAACAAAGTGAGTACCAGAAGCAGTAAAATTTGTGCACAAAATTTGCTTTTGCTAATAATGTTGTGAATTAATGACAATCAAGGTTCTATATGCCAAATCTATTCAAAAGAAATTAACACAATTTTCTGCTTAAAACTGCCATCTCGTATAAATGGAGGTGGGTGCTTGGGATGTCCAGTGACTTTTTCTTTATTAAGCTAGACCCCTAGATAGCCTTGTGCCCCCATGCCTGGTAAATCTGCATCTCCCAGCCATGGGCAACCAGGCACCTGTCACTGACTAATCAGTGGAGAAGACAATGAGGGGATGCGAAAAATAAAGTCTCGGAGGGAGAGATACATGTAGCAGTAAATGCAAGGTCCAAAGGCTGCCACATTTTGCAGTACCAAGTACACGCAAGCAAGGAAGTACATGCAAGATCCAAAGGCTTAACGAAACTGACTGGCTGCCACATTTTGCTGTACTAAGTACAACATGCAAGCAATGCTAAATGCACCTGTGCCATCAAAGTGACCGACATTAAGCATTGTCACTACTTGCTGAACTGCCTTAAAAGAGTAGGGGGTAAAGGGCATGAACAACAATGATACAGCACCATCAAGGGTTCACTCTAAAAGATGGAACTTGCAGTGTACATGTACCTGACATCATCTCTGTCTCCGATGGAATCCTGTTGACTTAATCTTTCCCTGAGTCGTTCATTCTCCATTTGCAAGCTACCTTCATGTTCTTTGATGAAGGACAACTACATGTACAAACAGAGGAAGGAAAAAAAATCACTGATGTTAAAAAAAAAACAGTGTAATAAGTCTAGTTTGACCAAGGAAAAGGAGTGTTGTAAATTTGACAAAACATGAACTGCATCTTTACTGAATGGCTTAAAAATTGACTCTTTAATCAGGTTTTTAAAATTACTTTCCTAAGAAAATCTTAGTGAAAATTTCTGTCGAGATTCATTAAATATTTTAAATGAGTTTTTATAAAACACACAAGGTTTCTTGGGAGGCTACAAGGTGCTACTTACATCCACTTGAGATTATCTGAATTCCTTTTAGCTATGAAAAAAATCCTTTATTGATTAAGAGAGAGATGTCAAGATGGTACAAAATCGGCCTGTTTTTCTCTTGTTAGTTATAACATGTATAAAGCATTTTTACCTGTTCATCCAATTCATGACATCTCTGGGACAGCTCTTCTTTCTCAGCTGAAATACCGCTCAACTGTTCTAGTGTTCTCTTGTGCTGGTTTAGATTAAAACAGAACATTATATAATTTATTATAGTACATAATTATCACCATAAATTCATATGCAAGGATATGACGGCTGTTTAATATTTAAATGGACAAATGGTGAGAAATATTCAGGACTAGTAAATTTCATTCCAGAATTGCATTTACCGTTTGCACAAATTAGTTCATTTTACTGAAAAACAGCTGCTAAAGCCTGAAACTAGTATCAAAGATGGGAAAATGAATCTCCTTGTTCGGAACATTCTGTCTGGAAAAACAGTGAAACATTTACAGATGTTCCATTGCTCCCAGACATTTTCCACTGGAATGACATGGAAAACCAATTGTTCCATTTACTTTTTTAACTGTAAATGGTAACCAAGCAAGACCTTCAATTTTTTAATGTATCTCTTTTCAAGTTGGGTTGTGTGGGTATTACTCAGTAAGCCTTGCATGAGATGTCATCTGCACCTCAAAATTTAATTTGGTTATTTCCAACTTTTCATGTAACATTGTTAGCTGACCAAAAGGTGGTAACAGGTGAAAAAAGTTGAGCTTGGATTACTGATTTCCTGAGCATTGGTGATCATTTTATTACTTCTTGTTAACTTTTCTCTTGATTGTGTTTTCAAATAATTGCAGAGAAAATTGATGTTTGTCACTCTTGTACATGTACAGCATATATTAATTAAATTACGACTTTTGATAACAAAACGAGTTAAACCATTTAGCACAACAAGTGCTTTCAACCAAAGGTTACTATAAATTAAACTAGTAAAATGATGTTTATTTTTTGTACATATACTTACTTGCATTTCTAGTTCTTTGTACATTTCACTCTCTGCTCCTGACAAGCCACTATCTTTTACTGTTAACAACTGCAATGCATAGTAAATTTTGTAAAGAAAAGAAGTGAATAATTCTACATGTATGTACAGAAGTAAGATTACTTTGTTACTTATAAGAGACTTTTTCTTTTGGCAGCAAACAACCCTACCCGTAGATTCTATCTTTTTGGTTGTTTAATGTATCCATTATTTATACTGCATTTTGTTTTGTAAAATTCTAACTAAAATGAAAAAAAGTACTATGTACTACTGTACAATTTTGCCCACAGATTCCAAAGTTAGAATGAAAAAATAACAATAGTAAAAATAATCATCTCAGCATACATGTATCTAGGTCTAGGGGTGACAGGGTTGCTGCAGCAAATAAAACGCAAAAAAGCAGTCGAGCAAACCTCTTGAATTGCCATCATAACAACATGTTGTACTGATTCCTCCATTGACATAATGACTTGGATGTACTCTGAATACAAAAAAATACATTTAAAGAGAATATGCAAGTCTAAAGACAGCACTCCAAGCAAGTGTACAGTCATGTAACCTGCAGTACATAATGAACTACTAGCAGGGCTTTCACTAATTTTTGAAGCACTGCATAGTAAAACTGACTGAATTAACCCTTTATATTAAAATAGTAACAAAATAATGATATTCTTTACCCATGTACCTGTTAAAGATATGGGAAATAACCTGGATATGAAACCCTTATAAATCAGACATATTTTTGCCAATCTCTTGGCTTTTTGTTTTATTGTCATTCCATTGACGACCCAACAGAAAATGGGAAAAGTAGATGTACATGTAGTTGGGTATCTGACATGTTCTTGTGTAGCACTGAGAATCAGGTTTAAGATATCCACGCAAAATTCCTTGCCCTTGGCCTTCTGAATGAAGACCATGCACTCTCCTGTACATACCGTAGATGATCGATTAAGTGCTACAAGGCACTTATTTCATTTTCCCTGTTATAGGTGCAGCGCTTATTCAAGAGCAGTGCTTATTTCAACTACAGGTAAAACACTGAGAGGAATATAGAGAGAATTAAGCGAGGTGTATGCTAGGTATGCACAATTTAATTTATACAAAATATGTACACCTACAACTGTTATATGAAGCCAATTTCAAGAGCCTACATTAAAACTTTAGAACTCACGAGTTGGTCGAGGTCCCATATAGCGTTATGGTTTTGATATCTCCTTATATGAAGTGCTGTTACAAAGGTGGGGCTTTAATTTGTAAATTCCCAAATTAGTCCTACAGCACTTATTCGAGAGTGGCGCTTATTAAATTATTTTCGGTAAAGATGCAGCTCTTATTCGAGTAGCGATGCTTAATCGTTCCTTTATCATACATGTACAAAACAGAATTACAAGTAAACTGATTTTGAGTGCGAGCTTAATTTCTGGTTAATATTATCTACACCTACCCTGTTTGTCTTCACAGTTAACTGCACATCCTAACACAAGTTGCAACAGTCTTCCTAGCTCCGTTATATCCAGGTTTTCCACTAGAAGGAGTAAAGAAAATATTAACCCTTTAAACTCTAAGATGAAAATTTGAATTCTCATTTGTTACCCCTATTCATTTCCTACAGGGGAAGTGGGAGAAGTTAATAAAATATCAAGCAAATTCATCTTGTGTGATCATGTCCATAATTTTCATGACCACTCTGTTTTACAAAGCATTGATATTACAAGGAAAAATTTGATGCTGATCATTCTTAGGGCTTAAAGGGTTAACTCAGAGTAAGTGCCTTATTTTTACAGTAACAAAAATGAAGAAGCTGACAAAGCACTGTCTCCAGTTTTCCAGCCAGGCATTACCAATGAGCAGAGGGTAAGATCATTCATTCCCTCCTCCTATGGAGACTAAGGGCCTGTTTACTCAGAGGTAGGGGACCCCAGGTAGGTGAGGTAACCTGCCTGTCCATATAATCTCTCATTTTAATTTGATCACATTTACATGATAGGTGGGGTGACCAGCCACATGTTACCTCACCTATCTGGGGTCCCTCACCTCCATGTACATGTAAATAGGCCCTAAGCGTAAAAAATTGCCATGAACTCGTTTACCCATGAAGCACTTAAGACTTCCTAAGAACTTGTTTTAACATGTCCATGCCTTCTAGATTGAACTAGAATTTGGAAGTGTTGGTTTTTGAGCAGACGGAAATACTGGAGTACCCGGAGAAAACCTCCCACGAGAAGGGAGTCAACCAACTACAAACGCAGCCCACATAAAGTGTTGAAGCCAGGAACTGAATATGGGCCACATTAGCAGGAGGCGAGTGCTCTCAACACTACATCACCGTTGCTTCCCGTGATGTATATTCAAAGGAAAAGGACATTCTCAGATCTTTAGAGATTCCAGAATTAACAGGGAGGACATTGCAAATTGTGATGTCAGATCACAGGAGTTCCAAGCTCAGGTTACGAGTGTGTTATGTAAATTAACTTTCTCATAAGAGAGTCAGGGCTGTGATGCATTACATGCAACCGTTGAGTTTCCTTTATTTATTTTATATTCTCAAAAAGAGTAAAAATTATGATATTTAGTGTCCACAGACCTCAGAATTTTATTTCTCATACAAAGTCTCAACTGTTGCTTGTAACATGACACTGACTCTCTTGTGAGAAAGTTAATTTACATAACACGCTCGTAACATGAGTTTGGGACGCCTGTGGTCAGATAGGAATGGTGTTGGATGAGATCACTGGGCGACAAATCCTGGAATGACCTTGCCTGAGGTGACTTTGTCCTTAAAGTAAAAGTTCCACACTGTACCTATAGCAATTACATCAGGCATTGGAAATCCTGAAATGTCCATTGTCAGCACCTAAATGTTGAAAAAAAAAAGTGTTTATTTACAAATTTAATATTAGCCCTAAAACTAAACTCTGAATTTCTTTTTCCCAGAGAATTACACCAGCAACCTATAATTATTGTATATATATGTATATCACAGTGAGCCCGAATGCATTATAGCAATATAGCTACATATATGTATAAGCTTTAGGTCACTGATACTAAGAACCATTATCAAGCTTGCAAAATTCTTGGACAGCCCACCCACGACAACTACACAGCAACAGCCAAAACTGTACAGAACTGACTTCTCAACCTACCCCATTATTTTGCATCCTTTTGGTAATAGATAGCTACAGCTGTACATTAAACCTCACGTACACCCACTATGAAGGCGTCTTAACTTTGGTTAGGTATGCCTCACACTCTAGAGGAAATTTTCCTATTCTGCAAACTTGCAATATCATATTTTACATTATTACCTCAGTGTAATAATCTTGTACTCCTTTAATGAGTTTCTTGAGGTTGTTTACCTGCCAAAAATATTTAAAGCAAATTTCATAAACAACGACATGTACATGTACAACAAACACAATGTTGTGCTTAATTTCTTTCCTGATTTAAACCTTCTTTTCCTTTGTTTTTGGTTATGGTAATTAATAAAAATAACGTCTACAGGTTTGAAGCAAAAGAATGCTATAATAACTTGAACCAAGGATAAAATTGAATCACCACAGTAAATGTGGCTAAATTAATGTAATTTAGGCAAAGTTAAACTCAAACAATTCTGGCTGGTGGTTTTGATTGTACAGTGTACGTAGTGGCTTGCATTCAATTGTGCAGGGGAGCCCAGGCAAGTAGAAGACTTAACATGGATCAAGCTGCTGAGATTCTTTGCAATTTAGTGTGTTTCACATCTAAACAGCCTCTTGTTCATTTCGTCTCTGTCCCTCCCATAGGCCACGGAAGCATGGGAGGGGGCTGGAGGGAAGTGGGCGGGAGGGCTGGGTGAGCTTCAGCCTCCCCTTAGAATAATAAATAACTTTTTTTTTATTTTACCACGGTCAACTTCTTGATTAGGACTTAAAATACAAAACCTTAATTTATTGGGTTCTGCAATGGATCAGTTAGGTTTCCTGTATTTAATTTTGCTTTATGTGAGACCAACTTCCATTTTTTAATAAACACGAGTCTCTACATTTTCCGCTCTAAGATGCCTCAAAACATACCGCCTTTTATTGCTTATTACAGGGGGGGATGTGCCTTTTTATTTCAGCCCCCCCCCACTTTTTATTTTGCTCTGCCACCACTACCTCCTTCCTTTTCAGGTAAGTGTACACTGATCTATTTGGTCAGTGAGACCGTGCTGGTGGTGTTTGCCGCTCACTGATTGCTGTGGATATATTGCATTCATCTCTTAGGTGGCTGGTACCACCGTGCTTTGGGACAACTACATCCATAAGTTTGAAAACTCTGTGAAAGAAGTTACACTGCACCAGTGTGTGTATTTTCAGCAAAGGTATCGCCATTTAGAGAATAACATTGCTCACAAACCTTGAGTCTTCTATTGTCTCCTGTATCATGCCTGATTTTCGACATCCATTCATCATCAAACCAGTCTGGTGCACTAAAATGAAAAGTGGCACATTATTTTATTTAATCACAAGTAATCACCAGCAGAATATTGTGCCATTTTCAATCCGTAAAACAGGGGTTTCAATAATAATTGAAGTAGCCAGCAAGTTTGAATAGAGTAAATGACTGTATCAACAAGGGGCCGTTAGCTCCCTTCTTCTAGGTAACTAAAAGCATAATGTATCAGTGGTCCCCGAAAGCACATCATAATTAACTCACATTTTAATTCAGATTTAATGATATATTTTTTTGTTTACGACATCTTTAAAACTAATTGCTTCTTTTCCTGGGAAAAAAAGCAGCCGACTGCTCTGAGCAAAGTAGCCAACGCGTGTTGTCAGTCATCGGTGCTTATAGAAGCAAGTTGTCATCAACATTAACCGTTATTCAACGAATTAGAAAATGGTAGGGGGGGCCACAAGAGTGGATACCAGCACAGTACAGAGAGGTCACGGCCCCACATCCTCATCCCTGAGGATGACTTTGAGATCACAGTGGAAGGATTTGAGTACTACACGTTCTTAATTTACTTCTTAGGGTCAGCTATTGGGTAGCCTGCGAACGGCAGACGTTTTTCCTCGCTCATCGCCGCTGAGGGACTTTTCGTGAGGAGGAAGGTCTGCGACTCAGCGACAGAAATTCCATACTGATGACGCAGAATCTGTCCGGAATCCGGACAGAAGAGCTAACTGGTCGACGGAGTAGTTTCATTGTTCTAGCTATTGTTTACGAATGACAGACAAAAGACAAAAGGCAGGCTGCAAAGGTCAAATGTAAACACGATGAATCTCTAACAAAACAGTCAATATGTGTGGAATATAGTCTTCTCTACAAGAAGCATTTGAGTTTTGCCGGAGCTCATTCGCACAACACAACACTTTTCCGAAATCGACCAGGAGAAACGTAAAATTGAACAAATTTGCATTTAGAACCCCATGACTACCGGATTTATTATGTAAACATTGATTTACGTCATCAGTATGGAATTTCTGTCGCTGAGTCGCAGACGTTCCTCCTTGCTAAACGTCCCCCAGTGGCGATGAGCGAGGAGAAACGTCTGCTGTTCGCAGGCTAGTTATTGGGGTATTGAGTGTATATGGAACCCTACCTAATGACTACAGTCAACTCTCTCTAAGACCTTTGGGACCGGCACCAAGTGTCTGTCTTAGAGAGGTGTCTGTCTTATAGAGAGTCAAATAAAAGGAGTAAAGAAAGGCAGGGACCACCTCTAGGTGTCCGTTTTACAGAGGTGTCTGTCTTATAGAGGTGTCCGTTTAGACAAAGTCGACTGTACCCTGTTTATACGACGACCTCATTATTATGAATAGGATTTTATGGCTGAGTGGTGGTTCCATAAACAGGGTTACTGTAGTTCGGAAATCCTACGATGTGACATTCACACAGATGATGTACAAAATTTCCAAAACTTTGACCGAATAAAATACCCCCTCAATTTGTGTTCAGTTTTTCTTCATTCATAAAAGAACATTTAACCACTGAAAAACATCTGTAAATCATTCTAGCTTGACAAGTTGATTTTTAATTTTTGTCTTACACTCAGGCCAAGTGCGTATCAGAATAAGAAACACATCACTGAGCAATTGTTCCTTTTTTGTGATTTGAACAAAAGGAGACTGCATTAAAATTAGGTATCACAAAATACTTGTCAAGTGGCCCCATGTAAACAAAGCAAAATGTGAGAATGATGATAAATAGACTCTTTATCAACCCTAAAAGTCGATCATTCTATGCATTGTCAAGAGCCTTTTGCTTCAGAGATAAAAGCACAAAAAATTTGAAAAATCACTTCAATAGCAGTAGCGAATGACACATAAAGCTTAAAAGTAAATAAAACTTGAATCAACAGAATTCTTTAGAAAAGTACGACTCATAATTTACGGTTCAATTCGCAAGAACATGTTATGAGCTCAAGCTCAAACTAAACCTATTGTAAAAAACTCCCACGTTTGGAGATTATAAAGCGCAAATTGATGTTAATAAGAATCGGAAGTCTACAATACCATCAAAGACATACAAAACCAAAATATCAATCGAAATGTTTCTGCCTTTCCGCATCTGAGCGTTTCGTTATGGGTTATGCGTTCACCCTATATCCAACGTCGCGTTGTAAACTTACATTTCGGCCAAACATTCACAGAGAGCGACTCCGTCTGTCAATTCCTCTATGGTTTGATGAGGAGCTTTAATCCCTTCGAACGTTTTAACCTGTTAAAAAGGGAAACCGTAAACTGGATTCAGCTAAAAAGTCAATATAACAACATAGTTGTTTTTTGTCTACTCTCAGATGTTCCGTCGATTACGAATTGATCAGTAAGTTGACACTCTATGATACCAGTAAAATTGAAAGCATATTCTCATAATTCCAGCTTACCCATTTCATCAGACTCTCGCACATCAACTCTTCGTCCATTATTCTTGGAAAAAAAGCGTTAAAATCGAATAAACAACAAGAAAAAAGTTTAAAAATTAAGCAATATTTACAATAGCAGCTTCGCCGGACTGAAGAAATGTAACAACTGCTGGCGTGGTTACAAAGCAGAACATTCAAATGGCCCCCTGGGAAATAGCGCGCTCTAATTGGTCGTATGGGAGGGGTGGTTTATCATTTCATGTCAGTTTTGGATAAACAACTTTGGTCCTCAATTTAAAAGTCGCAAATGAAGATATATTTTCTTGGCAATCATTCTCGCGGACACTTTTTTCTATGACACTCGCTCATCAGATCGATGTTTTCTATTATACTTCTTATCAGAAGCTCCTGTTACGATCTTATACATCTCGCCGGATTTTTCTTGGGTCACGAAGTTTTTTTACGGCCTAATGCTATCTCCAAAGTAGCCAATATAAAAATTAAGAGAGCAACCATTGCCTTTTTCTCTTCTCCTTCTTTCTTCCACCTCGCTCTTTCTTTTTCTCCTTATCTTTTCTTTGCTTGTAGTGAATAGTGTGATTTTCATACTTCTCTTCATACTATTCTTTCAGATAGCGGGAAAAAAGAATTTCTGAATAAAGAACAGGCATTTGATGGCTGCAGAAATCTCAGGCGTTCTTAAGGAAGTCAGAGCACAAACGCTTATCGGCCGATAACTGTGGGGGGACCTTCCTATAAACAATCGATTTAAATAATTTTTATAAATTATTTTCGAGGGGACAATAGTAGTTGCCCTCGTGATTTGGGGTAGACTACGAGCAGTCTCTCTCAGTTTTCTTGGTCCGTCAAGCAAAACGCCCGAGACACGCAAATGACCACGCGCGTGACTGAAGGCGCGAGACGGGAGAGGCCGCCCTCGTTTCTCGCGTCTCGCGGCTTCTCCGCTCAACGCTCGCGCGCGCTTGCATTCCCCTTACTAAATCTGAAGAAAAAAAGAGACTGCTCGGAGTCTAGATTTGGGGTGAAACTGCTCGCTGGAAGAGTCAGAAGCTTGGCGAAGTGGGGTGGAGTGGGAAAGAGGATGGTTTTAATATAAAATATGAAACGAACGGAGGAAAGGGTTGCTCGCCGTCAAAGGAAGATCAGAGTGATCGGTAAATCTGTTCAAGTGGGGTTTTCAGGACAGAGTGTCTATGAACATCATCCGGATGTGATTCTTGGAAAACAAATATGGTTCTCTGTTTTAGAGTATTTTAAGTTTGTTCAGGACAGAGCCTGTCTACGAAGCGTTTCAATCAATGCCGTATAACGGAAGCAAAAAAAAAGGTTGGTCTTTCTGCGAAAAGAAAAACAACTATGGCTATCAATTCAGTAGGCTGGTTTTCCACTGCTCTTCCTTGTGTGGTCTTTGTCCTTCCCGAATGAGATGATGATGATGATGATGATGATAATGATGATGATGATGATGGGATGAGTTTGGGCTCATTTTTCAAAACAGCGACTTGTAATCGAGCCTAGGTAATCATTCTATTCATCATAGTTCAAAGGGACAGAATATCCTGTAACAGGTTTATCCAGTTTTCTTTGTGAGGAAATATAATCTTTTTAATGTGAAAATGTAAGTCAGTTTTCCTAATAACTATACTACAATCGATTAAAACTTACCATTCATTTGCGAGTCTGAAGTTTAAGTTTTGATTTTAACTAGCCTTGCGAATACAGACGACTCTCCTCGCTCTTTGCTACTAGGGCAAGGAGCAAGGAGAGATTCCACAAGCTATTTGAAGACTGATGTAATAATTTGAAGATATTAGTGCGTACTTAGCCTCCCGGGGATACTTACTACAAGGGACTATAAGCGTTTACGGGGATGTACCGCCAGAAGGGCTACTGGTAACCCGGGTACATAAAAGCCTACGGATTTTACGAGTTTAGAGTTTAAAGAAAAACTCGTAAATCACTACGATATTACGAGTTGAGAGTTAAAAGAAAAAAGCTAAGGAAAACTGCCAGTTTAGTATAAGAATGGAAAGGGGACTTTCTGGCCTTCTGATAAAAAAGGGGATATATTAATGGTTAAAAGCAAGCAGCCATTTAGTAGGTACGGAAAAAAATGTTTTTTTTAGCAATCTTTCCCCCGGAACAGCTGGAAGTACTGAACAGTCTAAGAGCAAACAATTATCTTTCTCAGACAGTTTTAGATTTCCAGAAGATTAATAAAAACAATAGAATGATCTAGTCTGATGTTATTTCAGGTCCGTTGAACGTTTATATGCGCTTATTGGCGAATGGTAAAATCCGAGACTCGCCGAGACGCCAAGATCCTAGTTAGAAATCCGAGCCCGAGACTCTTTGGTAAAAAGTTTCGAGACTCAAAAAAGTAAAAACAAACCATCAAAAAACGAGACTTCGAGACTTATCATAAACGCTTCCGAGATTTCGAGATCCTGACAAAATTTTCCGAGACCCACGTATTTCGAGGTATCATTCGCTACCCCTGCTATTGTTCATCGTCATTTGAAGTCCACATGCACTTGTACGTTCCGTTGTACGAAAAAGATTTCTTTGCATGACACACTTGCTTTTGGCATATGCAGTTAACGGGTGGTGTGATCAGTTTGGCCATGAGGTGACTGGCATCGCGCCATACAAAAATGTAAACAAAGGTTGTAAAAAAGATAAAAAAAACTGTCTGACTTTCCGGGGTATTAGTTGGACAGGGGGGAGGAGGAGGGTTATGTACCGTCCACACCTCAACATTCTAAGTTAACACTTTCTGATCTTGAGTTCGAAATACCATACACCATTCCAAAGTCTGTTTGAGGCCAGGGTACTCTCCAAGTAACCATGCTGCACTCAGGCGGTCGCGGTTTTTAGTTCAAACGTTGGATCCAGCGGATAAGTAATAGGGAAACCAAATGCGTTATCCACTGGATAGAGATTTATCCAGTGGATACGTCATCCAGTTTTGGCCAACTGGGGCTTGGCTTGTATCCCTCACTCAAGGGGAGGAACGCAGACGGAACATTGAAATACGAAAAAATGGACATACTTTTAGAACGCAGTATCATTCTGAATGAGACATTTGTTTTAAACACGATGCCCAGATTTGACCACAAGTACAAGGGTCGCACTTATCCATTCAAAACACTACCTTAGTACCACCCCGTGGGTGAAATATGGAGCCTCCAAATCACGACCATACTCGTAAAGGGATATGGGGAGTTACCCCCGGGTTGACATATGGTAGCCCGAGGGCAGCTAAGTTTCTGGGATACGCGGCTGAAATATTTCCTCAGTGTTTAAAAGCTTTAAACACAAGGACCTAAACACGATATCCTTACTTTTGACACGATGCAAGTTGCGGACGAAAACGCAAAATTCAAGAAAAATGGGCATCGAGCATGGATTATTGGAGCAGTTTTGGTTGTCGCAGCTTTCGCCCTAGGAATTGTAATTGGACATTTCGCCATACAAAAGCTACCCTCGAACGACGACCGCGACCAGCCCTCTTCTCCCAGTCCCACGAAGCTTGCAGAAGCGAAAGGTTCATTTAAAAGACAAAGCCAGGAGATGATGAATCATCATAAAAATTTCCAAACAATCCTTAGCGAAGAGCAACTTGAAAGTACTCTCAAGTAAGTAAATAAAACGCTCAGCTGAGGCCTAAAAAATGAAATAATTTTTCACATGAATGTGATCACAAAAATATGTTTTTTGATGATTTGGTCTCCGAAGCCAGGGATGTATTTCCACCTCCTTTGGATGCAGAGGTTTGATAAGTAACCAGGGAAACGTTTTGAAACCGCCCATAATAATTTAATTTTCTCTTGAAGACTGTGAAGTATTTCGCTCAGTGCAAACAGAAGTGTCGGTCATGATTGCGAGATTAAATTACTTCTTCAATTTTTCCATAGACTTTTAGCTCTGTTATCTTTTACATCTCCTAAAGCAAAACTGTAAATGACTAAACATAAAACATTCTTTTGGTGCTTACTTAAAATACCTACCGTTCTCAGGATAGCAGGATAGCAACCTCAAATAGTGGCAGAAAAACAAATAATAATGATATTAATAATAATAATAATAATAATAATAATAATAATAATAATAATAATGATGATAATGATGATGATGATGATAAGTTTGGAATGTATAGCAACGGATTACCCAGTTTAGTGGCTCGTCCCTATACGACCCTATATTGACCAAACATATCCCCGAATTTTGCCCTCGTGCGGACGTCTCTTATTTCCTTTGTTGCACGCGGAAAAGGGACGACTTTCCTTTTCCGCGTGCAACAAAGGAAATAGGATACGTCTGCACGCAGGCAATCCCGAATTCACACACTATTGTGTCCGTAACAGCTGAAGAAAGGTCCACTCTTTCAGGCAAAACAGATCGGGGACAGACACGTAGGCTGATCATCGCAAACAGACACATACACAAACAATAGATGCATTCCTAACATTTGGATGCAGGACTGTAAATACGCACAGTTTACTATTTGAGTGGCCACAATCTTTATAAAAGATGACATGAAAGTATAGGCTATCTTTTTTAGCAGGTTTAGCCTCATATGGTTGCAAATCAAGGCGCTAAAGCGGAATGTCCTTTTGGTACATATGATATTTTTGCGTCTTCCCCTGGAGCCTTATTGACTAAAACCATTGTAGTCAAACAAAGGCTTCTGACCTTTCAGGTCATTCCATGCTTATATATAGAAAAATGTAGAACTGCAAACTGATCCTTACAGCAAGGAGATCAAGAAGTAAACAAAAGAATAAAACAAAAAATATATATATTTAAACAAATTGCCCAGTATTTCGGTTTGAAGACAAACCAGGTCTGCAACTGGGAGATTCGGTGCATCAGTATATATGGAGATCGCTGGATCGGTGGATCGGCGTGGATCGGTGGATCAGTAGATAGGGGATCAGTACATCGAAGGATTGGAGGATCGGTGGATCAAATGGATCGCTGGGTCGATGGATCAGTGGCTCGGTGTATCAGTAGATCGCTAGATCGTTGGATCGCTGGATCGATGGATCGGTGGATCGGTGGATCGGTAGATCGCTGAATCGTTAGATCGCTGGATCGATGGATCGGTGGATCGGGGGATCGATGGAACGCTGGATCGCTGGATCGATCAGTGAATCGGAGGATCAGTAGATCGCTGGATCGCTGAATGGGAGGATCGGGGGATCGATGGAACGCTGGATCGCTGAATCGATGGGTGGATCGGTGGATCAATTGATCTTTAGATCACTGGATCGGTGGATCGGGGGATCGCTGGATTACTGGATCGCTGGACGGATCGGTGGATCAGTAGATCCATGGATCAACGGATCGATGGATAGGTGGATCGGGGATCGATGGAACGCTGGATCGCTGGATCGATCGGTGGATCGGTGGATCAGTAGATCGCTGGATCGTTTAGATCGCCGGATCGATGGATCGGTGGATCGATGGAACGCTGGATCGCTGGATCGGTGGATCATTAGATCGCTGGATCGTTCTATCGCTGGATCGCTGGATCGGTGGATCGGGGGATCGATGGAACGCAGGACCGCTGGATCAGTAGATCGCTGGATCGTTAGATCGCCGGATCGATGGATCGATGGATCGGGGGATCGATGGAACGCTGGATCGCTGGATCGATCGGTGGATCAGCAGATCGCTGGATCGTTAGATCGCCGGATCGGTCGATCGGTGGATTGGTCGATCGCTGGATCGGGGGATCGATGGAACGCTGGACCGCTGGATCAGTAGATCGCTGGATCGTTAGTTCGCCGGATCGGTGGATCGATGGATCGGTGGATCTATGGAACGCTGGATCGCTGGATCGGTGGATCAGTAGATCGCTGGATCGCTGGATCGCTGGAACGATCAGTGAATTGGTAGATCAGTAGATCGCTGGATCGCTGAATCGGAGGATCGCGGGATCGATGGAACGCTGGATCGCTGAATCGATGGGTGGATCGGTGGATCTGTAGATCGGTGGATCGTTAGATCGCTGTATCGCTGGATCGATGGATCGATGGATCAGTGGATCGCTGGATCGATCGGTGTATCAGTAGATCGCTGGATCGTTAGATCGCTGGAACGATGGATCGGTGGATCGGGGGATCGATGGATTACTGGATCGCTGGACGGCTCGGTGGATCAGTAGATCGCTGGATCGTTAGATCGCTGTATCGGTGGATCGGGGAAGCGATGGATCGCTGGATCGCTGGATCGATGGGTGGATGGGTGGATCAGTAGATCGCTAAATTGTTAGATCGCTGGATCGATGGATAGGTGGATCGGTGGATCGCTGGAACGCTGGATCGCTGGATCGATCGGTGGATCGGTGGATCAGTAGATCGCTGGATCGTTGGATCGATGGAACGCTGGATCGCTGGATCAGTAGATTGCTGGATCGTTAGATCGCTGGATCGCTCAACCCCGTCTCCAGGGCTTTTCCCTTAAAAAATGGGTGGGATTGCTGGATCGATAAATCGCTGGATCGCTAGATCAATGGATCGCTGCATCGCTGGAACGCTGGGTCGATGGATCAGTGGATAGGTGGATCAGTTTATCGCTGGTTCACTGGATCGATGGATCGGATGTTCGGTGGATCGATGGGTCGCAGGATCGCAGGATCGCCGGATCGATCGGTGGATCGGTGGATCAGTAGATCGCTGGATTGCTAGATTGGTGGATCAGGAGATCGAGGGGTTGGTGGATCGATGGATCGTTGGATCGTTGGATCCGTAGATCGCTGGACCGCTAGATCGCTGGATCGCTGGATCGCTGGAACGCTGGATCGCTGGGTCGATGGATCAGTGGATCGGTGGATCAGTATATCGCTAGATTGCTAGATCACTGAATCGCTGAATCGCTGGATCGGTGGATCGATGGATCAGTGGATCGCTGGATGGATCGATCGGTGGATCGCTGGATCAGTAGATCGAAAGATGGGTGGATCGCTGCATCGTTGGATCGATGGATCGGTGGATCGGTGGATCGCTTGATGGCGGGATCGATAGATCGGTGGATCGGTGGATCAGTAGATTGTTTGATCGCTGAATCCCTGGATCGATGGATCGGTGGATCTGTGGATCGATGGATGTGTTGATCGAAAGATGGGTGGGTCGCTGGATCGGTAAATCGAACCGGCTTTCTACGCGTATCGAATTGATTGTGATGATGAATCGAAACGACTTAAGTTTGGATCGAAACGACTTGGATCAAAACGACCGAACTGCAGATTTTTGACAGGTTCGTAGGATAGGTTTGTCTTGAAATTTTTCGGGTAACATGTTACAGTGAATCAATCTCAATGATAGTTTCAGACCTTATTATATACATTATGAATATTATGTGAAGAGATTTTAAAAAAATTCGTTTGAGTCGTTTCAGAGATATAAATATAAGCGCTAAAAATCCAAATTTTGAATGAAGTTGCGCCTATACAGGTGTTGAAAACGGGTTAGTTTTTAAGAACGAAAATACAATAAAATTTCCTAGCATCAAAATATGATATTAAGGCGCATTCTGACGCTACTTTAGAATGATTTGAGTCATTTATAACGTTTTTATTAAATAATCTATCACCGCAACGGCTCTTTAAAATTTAAGGTTTGAAATATATTTTCGTTTTAGTCGCATTCAAACATACAGAATTTTTTACTTCTTACGGAGATTGTTTGCTAAACGTGAAACTTTAAGTTCCTAGTGTTGGATTTTCAGTAACTGGTCTAGATCACACAAAATTCAGCTTTTATCAATTTTAAAGGTTTTTGTTTATTGTTGTCATGGTAAACGATTTTGAAACTTTAAGTTCCTAGTGTTGGATTTTCAGTAACTGGTCTAGATCACACAATATTCAGCTTTTATCAATTTTAAAGGTTTTTGTTTATTGTTGTCATAGTAATATCGATTTTAGTTGAAAAAAACATTTTCACAAATTTCAATCCATTGCCAATTACTGGTTAAAATTTTATAGCGATCGGACAATGAAACAACCACTTTTAAGGCGATTGAAAAATATCGGTATGGCCTCTGAAAAACTGTATCGAAACGCCTTAATGTAATCTATTGCCATATGACAATTGCTTATGACGTAAAAAATAATGTCCACCAGGTACAATACATTTTCATTCAAACAATTTTGCTGTCTCGAATCTTAGAAAGTTGAGGGTCTTGCAATAATACTTTAAGATTATCAGCTCTTGAAAGTTGAGGCGGTGTCGGTGTCCAACATCCAAAACATACCTTGTGAGTTAATAACCGGAGAGGCAAAATTGGTTATCTGTGCCGGTGACTTTTGCCGCGATGGACGACGACAACGTAGAACTTACTTACAAGAAAAGAAAGAAACAGCGTAGGGTTCGCTGCATTGCAATGATTGTCGCGTTCATCGTAGTATTTTTCATTGGATTTTTGATCGGATATTTGGCGATCAAAGCAAAAGGATCAAACGAGGGCAAAGAAGAGCGTGGGGAACGTCACGAGAAAGCTGAATTTCAAAAGCGACACGAAGAGATCATGAAGCATCATAAGGTTTTTCAGTCAGCTCTTAAAGAAGAGACGCTTGAAGACACTCTAAAGTAAGTTTACTAATAAAGAATTTGCCGCAGTCATTGTTATTACAGGGACCGAATAATCATATCAAAATCAGTCTGACTGATCTTTCCGCATTCTTTTAAAATCAGTCGCTAAAAGGAGATCTGTACTCAATCGTTTGTTGTGCATTTTCACCCTAAGTATGTGTACCTCTTGGAGGCCGCAAGACAAAAACATTTTAATGTATTCAAATGTAAATACTAAAGGAAAGCAACCTCAACAACATTCACGACATATTTCCATTTGAAAAAACTTCGAGATTTTATATGGTGCATCAAAGTTACAGTCTCAATACAGTTCTGTTTTTAACCAAGCAACGGAAATGATTTATTGTTCCAAGCTGGTACACAGAGTTAACTCTAGTTTATGAACAGCTGTGGACTTGTTAATTTAATACATGGAACTGATAAGCCCTGATAAAAAAAACATATTTTATTCATTTGTTTTCAAATTTAGCTAAATTTGAATATAGCGACCCTGTAATGTAAACTATGCGTCTCTTTAAGAGACGCCGTTCTGCTTCGTTACACACTTTCTTTACCTTCAAAACAAGGCGTTGACTTCAGCCCGGTTCACACTAATTTGGATAAATGTTCAGAACAGGGGAGTTTGAAAAGATAGCATGCAAATTCGTTGAGCTAAAAGTCCCAGCGGCTGTTTTTGAAAGCTATTAAAAACGCCGCATAAAATGTTGTCTGTTACCACGGTAGTCTGAGTAAACTGAAAAGCATCTTGTTTTTTTTTCTCTCTCTCTCTGTCTCCAGTTTTAGCAGGAGCCTATGAGCATGGTCGGGCTCCTGGTTTTGGCCACTGAAAAACGGATAAAATGTCTTCTGTTTACACTAGGCCGGATAAATTTGAAAACCCAACGCTGGAGTTTTCGTCCACAAACGAAAACGCAAAGATGGCGTTTTCAAGTTGATCCACTGTTGGCAATTCAAATTTAAAAACGCCTCATATAATCTGTGCACATTAATACGGATAAATCTGAAAATTAATCTTTTTCTTTCTGCAGTTTTTTGCCAAAAATCAAAGCGGATAAAATGTTCTCTTTCCACACCACTGTGGCAAAATCAGAACACGCAAGGCCGTCAGATAAATCATGCATGATGATTGTACCGTTAGCGTTTTCGAAAAGTTTATCAGTTTTCAAAATGTTTCTCGTCCACACTGAAACGTAAAGCTAGGGCTTATTCACTTTGGAGTTCGTTTCCGCAGATTTCCGTTTCGGTTGACAGTTTTGTCGCATTAACATTTCAAAACATACGTTTTAACACTTGAAGTCACTCCACATACGCGACTGTTTTAGCGTACCGTTCCATGCATCGTTTGCGCATGCGTTTTGTTCGGACATCCATCTACCAGTAAGATTATCGAGCTTCTGGAATCGAAGCAGCTAAAGAATAGACAACAAATGAATGAAGGGGCGATGGGTGAGTTGCATTGGGGTGGGGGGAGGGGTTAGGGGATGGGTGTAAGTCAGACGTTTCGGGTGGAGAGAAGCGACGACCGGAAAAACGTGTGCGTTCGCAGGTTACCGCAACTGCGCATAGCGCCAATTACTGCGGTCCCTCAACAGTCCCTCCCCCCATGAGAGATAGACCACCACAACGGGGACTACGTTCCCCACTCCTTCCAAACAGTGTGTGGGTTCTTTAACGTCACGCATAATTTACATGTGCAAGGGTTGTGAGACGAGGCTTAGGATTTACTGTCTTTATCCGGGAAGACTAGACTTCAGATGTGTAAGATTATACGAATACGTGCGTATCTCGCGGCAAGGTTTTGTTAGAGGATATCAAGGAATTATTGGTTGTGTCTGTTTATATGTAAAATCTTAGAGGAACGTTGTTAAAAGGACATGATTATATAATAAAAACAAGAATATTATTTGTATGAATAGAACAAGTTAAGCCGGGCAGTGAGTCTTGGCTGAGCCTTTTTCTTTTTGTCTCTCGATTCTGTCTTAATTGGAATTTGAATTTCATGCCTTTTACATTGTAAAACTCCACTTTAGATCGATAATTGTAACTCGGCTCTTAGCCTTCTCTAAGAAGGTCCTTCACAAAAGTATTGAACCCGATCGTATTGTGCCTCTACTCCAAGTCACTATCTAACCCGGTTTAAAACCCATAGTAAATGATGGAGACTTGTAAGGTAGTTGTAACTTTAAAATCTGTGGCCCAAGGACCTTATAATGGAGGCTCTGCCCGAAACGCTGGAAAGGGGTACCCTTTTCAGGCTTCAAGTATATGAAAGGGTAGGGATTTCACTGATTAAAGTATATGAAAGAGGAGGGAAATCTGTCATTTCGCTCTTTAAAATATGGCCTCGCACCGAGTATTGTTAACGAACTATTTAAGCACAAAAGCACTAGTTATTCACTACGAAACAGTGATTTTGATATTCCAACTTTTACAGTAACACTATTAACTATGGAAAGCATTCTCTTAGATATCAAGGACCTCATATATGGTCGAAACTAGATATTAAGTTGAAAGGCTCCTCGAATATTGAATCTTTCAAAAAGAACATTAGGAAAAAAGACCTAACGTCACTCTTAAACAACAACGATAGCTGCTGCAACCTTTGCAATTCTTAGAGACTACCTTTTATATAACTATTGTCTTATTATACAATTTATACATGCGACATATTTTAATTATATATACATTATTATTATTATTTCTTATTTGTAAATAATTTTTATTTTTGTGTTCCCAATTAGTTGAAAACTAAATACCATTGACACATTAATAAAGCTTTTACTTACTTACTTACTTTAAAATGCGCAAAAGAGCTAACAGATGCTTTTTATCGACTGTGAAAAATGTTTAGAAGACGTTCTGGTTTTGTGATTTATTTATATTTAAAAGACAGTGTATTTATATGATTGGAAAGGGATGCAAAGTTCTAAACTTTGTAGGTGGAAGGAGGGTATCATTTGTCAATAGAAGGTTTACGAAAGGGATGCCTTTCCTGTCACAAATGGTATAATCTAATGGTACAAATGGTGTAGATTAACAAGGTCAGGGGCTACCCCTCGGGGTCTGTGGACGAAGTCCTGTGGTGTGTCTACTCAAATAAAACCTTTTTTGTTTTTTTTATGGTAATATTTTACGAAATATAATTTAGAAATTTTGTTGGATTTTGACTATGTTCACTTTTGAGATTGAAATGACAACAAAACAACAAAATTAACTGCTTGGAAGTTAGGAGAAGGCGATCGCAGTCGTCTTAAAGAGTCGACCGCAGATTATAGGTCGGCTTTACAGAAATTAAAGAACTTTGGCAAATGATGGCTTAATGAGAGGATGATTGTTTATACAGGTTTGACTATCTTTCTCCTTTTTTGCAGGTTTTTCTCTGAGAAACCGCACGTCGCAGGCTCACCCCGTCAGAAGGAACTTGCAGACGAGCTAGAAAAGCGTTGGAAGGATTATGGCTTTGATAAAGTGGAGAAACCCGAATACAAGGCGCTGCTGTCTTTTCCTGACACAGAAAACCCCACAAGGATAACCATCAAATACAAAAACGGAACAATAATTCACCAAATCAAAGGAGAGGAGCAAGTAATTAATATGGCTGTTAACCCCAAGTCCCAATAGTCCCAATAGTGACCAACATCAATTTTCTCCTAACAATATCCATAGATTGTCAAGTGCAACATCTATGAGAATTAATCAAATGATCACAATAAGAAAAATCTCTGATCTTTTATCAATTTCTCCCAACTAATTCTGTAAGGAAATGTATAGAGATCAGTTTGGAGAATTTGTTTGTGCATATTGGGGCTTAAGGTCTCGGTAAAGGAAAACGAGGTGCCCACAGAAAAAAATTCTAGTCGCGCGAGTATTTTCGCTACAAAGGCAAGTTATATATCAAATTAAAGCTAAAAGACTAAATTACCTTATAAAAGATTTTATTTCATCGAATTTCAAAGGGTGCTTAAGTTTTTTGCTCTCGAACTCAGAGGTATCGAGTTTACTGCTGAAGCTCCAGCCCTTTCGCGTTGTTAAATATTCGCTTCCTTTTTATTGCGTCTGATTGACAGATAAAAGACCTAAAAAAGGGTGTGAGGAAATTTGCATATGTCTCGTATTAGCGGAATTATTGCATTTCAAACTAAAAAGTCGAATCTCGAGCGCGATTTACGCAAAGAAACTGACATAAAATGAGTTACAAAGGGAAATCGGAAAATTCCTCACACCCTTTTTGAGTCTATATCATTATCCATCATATCTGAAAGTTTCAAAGCGATAGCTTAAAACCTGTCCCGACTGGAGGTCGGAGAAGTTTGATTTTTGCGTCTAAAATAGAGTGAGGGAAAATCAGCTTTAAAGATTTAGCGCGAGGTCCTCGCTTGGCTGGTTAGCTCAGAAAAGGCTCATTTTAGAAGGGTTAAAAAGCACTTTCTGATTTTCTTTTTCTGCCAAAATAAAATTTAGGACCCCCTCATGACAAAAATCCAAAAAAAACAAAATCGAGCAATGTACTAAAATTTTCATTTACCGAGACCTTAAAGGGTTAATAGGCGATTTCCGAGTTCCCCCGGGCCTCTGTTTCAAAACGAGGGTAGGTGCTCAGCCTTTGGTATGGAAATCATTTTTCATTTTTATGCAAATAAAACTCATTTTCACAAGAAAGATTGTGCACCTGGCCTCATTTTGAAAGTGAGGGTTTTTGGAACTCAGAAGTGGCCTATTCTGTCGCCCCTCCCCCACCTCATTTACATTTACCGATTTGTGTTGATCGATAGTAGAGTCCTCTGTGGGAAAGGGGTACCTAAAAGACCTCGGGGCAAAGTCTCCCCGTATGATAATTTCTTGCGTAGCCCCTTTCCGCCCGAGAGAAGCACGACTGATGCAAAATGACCATTTGCTCAAAAATGGGATAAGTCGAGGAAAAGAGAGAAAGAGGGAGATAACAAGTCCAATTGGTATTTTAGCTATCATTAACATGAAAAAGACGCGGTAAAAGAATCAGAGGATTGAAAGTGGAACAAAATTGTGTTAATACGAAAAGATAAAAGTCTCGTCGAGATCAGAGAAAGCATGATGTGGGAGAATTAAGCCTCCACTACCCCTAATTTTACAGGGTGAGAACAGACGTAGGCCACGCACGTGTGTGTCAGGTCTTTGTTCTATCTCTTTGGCAGTTAAGAGTGAAAGAAAACTAGATAAGGTAACGCCGCCTCGTTCTTAGTAGTGCTGCTTGATAGAAGGAAGAGCCGCAGCGGGAAATGATAGCAAATTAAGATAGAGTCAATTCGAGGCGTTTCCAGCTTGCGTAGTTTTACTACGGCGTAGAAATCGTCTTAAACCGTGCCCATTTACAGTAAATGACCTAAAAGACGCCCACTTCCAAAAAAACTCCCCTCTACGCTGTTGAAATTGTACTAGACGCCTATCTCTAATGAACGCCCCCTGTCTAACAAACGCCCCCAATGAGAATTATTCCAAAATACTAGAATTGGCAAAAAAAGCATAATGATTCGTTTCATTCAGTTTCTTGCTTGATTAACAAGGCTATGCGTATTTCATCTTGTTCAATGTCACGTTCAAAACAAGGATAGACTAACGATGGCAACACAATAATTCTGAGCGAATATTCTGACATCGATGTTGGGATTTGAATAAGCGATATGGATCTCTAGATGGCCTAGACGCCGTATCAATGGAGTGGAGATTGCGCTATTTTTAAACTCCCTTGATATTTTTGCCGAAAGCATATTCCTTTTTTGAGCTTGTTACAGTTATGAGTATGAACGCCTCCTATCAATTAAACGTCTCCGCTTAGACCCGTTTTATTAAATAGACACCCCGGGCGTTTATTAGATCATTTACGACCATTTACGGTAATCGTTTTCACTTAATCAAAAATTAATGTAATGTTAGCCTGCGTAGCAAGCGTTTCCGCACGAGTTCGTCGAGAAAGGTGGGAAGAGAGCAAAAAAAAGGAATGACACCCTTTTTTTTTCGCTTCCGCTCTAACTTTCACGCAATAACTCGATTGGAAACGCTTGCTACCCAGGCTAATGTAATGTCGAGTTTCTTTTCAACCATCTGTCATCAGCATGTCTTTGTCATTGTTTGATTAGGATGGAGGAGGAAAGGGTATTATTCAGCCGTTCCTTGGTTACAGCCCAAGCGGTTTTGCTGAAGGAGAATTGGTGTACGTGAACTACGGACGAGTGCAGGACTTTGAATTACTTAAAACCAACCTAAGTGTCAATGTGACGGGGAAAATTGCCATCATGAGATACGGGAAAATATTTCGTGGAAACAAGGTAATACGGGAAGTCAACATAGCTTTGAAACATTCGTCTCCTTGTTATAAGTACTGAGCAGAATTATTTTGGCCAGATTTGAACAGGCCGGTGCAACAAAAATCTCCACTTTTAAGCTACGAAATAGAGAGTTAAAGTAGCAACGTTTTTGAGCGACGCAAGCCAACCGGAAGTGAGCCTTTTTCTTTTAATATGCCTTTACGCTACCAAATTTTTATCGCTGTGTCTAGTGTCTATACTCTAATAGACTCAGAGAAAGAAACTCCACTACCTGTTGACGTGCGTGACTGAAAAACGTCGCTGCTTTAACTCCTTAATAGGCTGATTTAGCAACAGGACGGGAACGTCAGTTGACGACGGGAAAGCGCGCGCAAGGACTGAACACGACTTCCGGTGCCCAATTTGCCGCTCTACCATTGGTCAAGCCACTTGCTTGATTTGCGCGCGTCGTTGTCAACTGACGTTCCCATTTTGTTGCTAAATCAGTCTAATGGGAGTTGTGTGCGACCCGGTGGTTGCAATTGTTTCATTTGCAAAGCAAATACTTGGGAAAGACGGACATATTTAAGGGGCTCCGGACCTCTCAGACCGTTCGCCTGGATTCGCTTCAGAACAAAAGCAGTCATAAATCATATAAAGCCTGAACCATGCCCGGTTTGGTCTTCTTCATGGGTCTTAGTTCTGTCACATTTCTCAGACTTTTGAGTCTCTTTTTTCTCTTGCAGATTGCAAACGCTGCAAGGTATGGCGCTATAGCAGCCCTTCTCTTCTCAGATCCTGCAGATTATGCCAGGGCTGGCCCGGATCCTAAAGATACCTATCCTAACACTGCATGGCTTCCTGCAAGCGGTGTTCAACGGGGTTCGTTGTACACATTCCCTGGAAGTGGAGACCCACAAACACCTGCTATAGCGGCCCTTCCAGGAATGTGGCGGCGACCGCAGAATGAGAGCGAATTGCCCCCCATCCCTGCCCACCCCATGGGGTACGGAGATGCTATCCACTTTCTTAGCAGAATGGGAGGTACGTTATGTCAATGGAAACTTTCAATGGATGAATGAATGAATGAGTGAATGAATGAATGAATGAATGAACGAACGAACGAACGAACGAACGAATGAATGAATGAAAACTTATTAACGTGTCTTTAGGAAAATAGCTGACGGGAAAAGTGCCCTCTACTAATGGAAGACACCTACTAACACTATCTAAAATAGATAAATGAAAATAAATTACCTCATAAAGATTTTACAGTTTATATATCTAAAACTTACTACGAAGTGCATATTTTACAATTTTTACAGAGATCAGTGTCAAGAATGTTGGACAGGTCGGCCTTGCGAATGAAGAGTTTAAATTGCTTAGGGATGAGATATTTGTGCTTCAGATGAAAGTTTATTCCATAGTTTAGGTCCTGTATAGCGAAGGGAGTGTTTTCCAAAGGTAACAGTCGAAAATCGGGAGACTGATGGAAGACGTGTTCCTTTACTGCGCTAGAACAGTCTTAAAATAAACAGGGTTTAACAGGGTTAGGCTAAAAGAAGAGGAAACCTTCTTTTTTTTCGTATCAAATATTTTAAAGCCTTTTCAAGGAAAATGATTTGTTTTGGCCCGAAATAGGGTTAGGGATTTGGGACGCATGCCACTCTCCTCACTCGAATTTTCCAGGAGTACTCCTGGGGTAGAAACAAGAGAACCCCGGAGAAAAAACCCAAACATTCGCATGGTTATAAGCACGCCGAGTAACTAATGTAGGCCAAGACACTCAAGCAATACCGTAAGCAACTAAGGGAGAGGGGAAATACTGATCTCGGTACACTATAATAATCATATATGAAGTACCTACCAAAAACCCTTTAAATTCCACTTGATGACCAAAAGGCTCGTGGGCTCACACTAATAGTCTCATGATGCACTTTCTGAACAGCAACGAGTTTAGCGGATGCAGTAAATAAAGTTGGTGAAAAACTGTTTATCATCAATAATTATGAAAGCAAAACTCACGCGCTTCAGTCTTTTTTCCGCCAAGAAACACTTCGCTTGATTCAGCAGTGAAAATTACAATAAAAAGCTTAAAAACGGCCCTTTTAATGTTATTTTTGCCTGTTTATTTTAGGAGCTCAAGCGCCACCCGAATGGAGAGGCACTCTAGACGTCAAATACAACCTTGGACCCGGCTTTGACGGTGACATTACGGTTTCAATGAACGTTAGTAACTACTATGAAGTCAAATCAATCTACAACGTGATTGGAACTATGTATGGCAGCGTCGAACCTGATCGGATCGTTTTGATTGGTAACCATAGAGACTCTTGGGTAAACGGAGCTGTTGATGCTTCTACCGGCACCACAGTGACCACTGAAATTGCTCGCGGGCTCGGAGAACTGAAGGACGCAGGATGGAAGCCACGTCGAACAATTAAGGTAGAAACCAATCTAGTCTGATCCTTTTCATAAGCGGAGGGAGGGGGAGGGGGAGGGGGAGAGAGGGAGGGAGGGAGGGAATTGGGACCGGGGAAAATGCCCTTCTTACCTATACCCCGTCTATCCGTCTTCCTCTGAAGATAATATGATGTAAATGATTTAAATCTTACTCTGGCAACCAATTTTTGACTGGATAATTTACCCCAATTTCGATTTTTATTCTAGTAATGTTGAATCTAGGAAACCGTCTTGTAAGTCTCTTAGAGGTATTTTTAGGTTTACATCATGGCCCCACTTTTGATATTAATTATATTAGTTTTACTAAATACAGTCAGCTCCCTTTACAGCGGATATAATCTCGTACCCAGATCTCCCACGGCCAAGGGAAAGGGAGATCTCCCTTTTCAGTGTAAAACAGAGTGAGATCTGGGTACGAGATTACAGCGGACACTGTAGGGACCTCAAGTTAGTGTCCTCATTAGCAAGAGTCCGTAATAGCGGGAGATTATTTCAGTCAATCATCTGTAATTTTTTTACCGGGGATTTGGCTGCTGTCCGTATTATCGGGGTGTCCATATCGCGGGGTGTCCGCAAGGCGAAAGTTGACTGTGACTGCTGACGGTGTTGTATGGAATTGTACCATGGGATTATTATCGCTTCTTTCACTGGCTATTGCCTGGTCGCGCAGGACGCTGGGTCAAATTTCGTTCCCAAAACAAACCCATACTGCAATTTATCACTGACTGGACCAGGATGGGCTCCTGACTGAACCCAGTCTCCCACCTAACCGCAAATTCCCCAATGACGTGTTCAAACACACTGTTCTTGTAGATTTGCAGCTGGGGTGGTGAGGAATACAGTCTGATCGGGTCAGTGGAATGGGTCGAGCAACATGAAAAGCTTCTCACAGAACGAGCGGTAATCTACATGAACGCAGATACGGCAGTGGCAGGTAACTACAGAATGGAACTTCATTCCTCTCCTCTTGTAAAAGACACTTTGAGGGAATTCAGCAAGACCGTGGAAAGTCCTAACGCGCATGGCGATAAGAAAACCATATATGACCTCACGGCTGAAAGAAGACCTGCCTCACCGAAGACAGATCCCCCTAAGCCGGAAGTGGGAAACTTGGGCTCCGGAAGTGATTATGCTTCTTTTTATCAGTTTATCGGCGTCCCTGCGGCCGACTTCATCTACCTTGGCTACAACAACACGCCGGTTTTCTACCCGACATATCATTCGCAACACGATACGTTCAAATATGTCAAGAAATTCGTTGATCCCGACTTCAAGTTTCACAAGGCTTCAGCACAGCTTATTGGTGGCTTACTTTTGCAGTTTGCCGACTCGCCCCTGTTGAAGATGAGCGTGATGTTGTACGCAGACGCATTAAAGAGTTCTCTGACTGCCCTGAATAAATCTTACGGTGATGATCTGAAGAACCACAAAGTAACAGTGGACCTACTGGAAGGCGCTGTCAAAAAGTTCGAAAGTGCGGCCAAGACTTTCACTGAAGCGAAGTAAGTTTAAGGGACAATCATGTTTTTCTCGAAAAATATTTAAAAGTATTACTGAAGTTTCACAAAGTTCATAATGGTGCCACGATTCCAGGATTCAGGACTACAGCTAAATTTAAGTCGCCCCTACCTTTCTATTTGAGTTTATGACTAGTTTTGGCGTGATGGGTTTTCTCTGGGTTGGATACGGTGATTGGACTCTTAATGCCGTGGAAGCTAGGGTCTCTAGACCAGCGGATACGATGAAACAACCAAACCTAAGGGCGAACCGTAAACACAGGTACTTTCCAACAGGAGTCCGTCGTTTGACCCTTTAAACCCTGAGAGTGATCAGAATCAAATTTCTCCTTGTAATATCAATGCTTTGTAAAACAGAGTGGTCATGAGAATTAGGGACATGATCACGCAAGATGTATTTTCTTGATATTTTATCAACTTCTCCCCACTACTTCTATGGTAAATGAGTAGGGGCGACAAATGAGAATTTTAATTTTGATCTTAGGGTGTACTAATTTTTGTTCCGTATTATTCAATTCGTTAGAGATAAACTGGAGAAGAAACTGAAAGATTTTGACGAACCAAGCTTTGCGGAACTGCGCAGACTCAACGATCGGATGATCAAAGTAGAGCGAGCCTTCATTTATTCCTATGGTCTGCCGGAAAGACGCCTAATCCGTCACGTAATCTTCGCTCCCAGCAAGTATAACCTGTATGGATCTTCCAGTTTCCCCGGCGTGAGTGACGTACTGTTTACACTGAAGGAGACTGGGAACAATCAGGAAGTTGATAAGCAACTGTCCATCGCTACACAGTCTGTTCTCGCGGCAGTCGATATTATCTCTGGCCCTTATTAAGACAGTATGCCCATATTTGGACATTCGACTCCGTAAGAACGTGTAATATCACCATTTTTGGACATCAGACTTGTGAAACATGCGATATTTCCATAACTGGACATTTGATATTGTGTACGAAGGTCTGTTTGTTTTCGCAGCGTGTTCCCCCGACTTTGATATGGGTGTTTTAATTGTAGTGTTCTAAAAACAAGGCGATTTTACACACGACGATTTGGGCCGACGATTTTTTATTGCAACTCAGAGACGTTGTTTCGAGTTGTTACAACATTGTTCCAACCTTGCTGCCCTACAAACCGCCGGTTGCAAATTGTCCTGTATAACATGCTCTAGGAACGTATATAATGTCCAGAATTAGACATCTGAACTGTAAGAACGCGTAGTTTTTGGAAGCTTGTATTTTAGTAAGGTGTTTCATTGTAGTGTAATAGTCATAAATTGCCTTTGTGCGATATTTAATCAAGGGTCTGGTTACTTATTCCACGTCTGGGTACAACCATCCCTCCAATAAGGTTTAACAGACATGGAGTCCGTTTCCAAAGAATACAATTTCTAATAATTAAAAATAGAAACCATTTACCCATAATCCTTTTAGAGGCTACCTTCCGTTATTACCTATCCGCCTTAGCTCTATTACGTACAACCTTAATTTTGAAACAGGAAAATGAGAAATGGAGAGAAAGGATACGATCAGGGTTGGAGCTAGATCCACTGACAAGGCTTGCCAATAATTTAAAAGGACGAAAAAAAAAAATTAATCGCATGTGCCCAAAAACAGTCGTGACTTCAGTAACTGGCATAAGACAACTTTGCGCTGCTTTCTCAGCCAATCAGAAAAGGGCAACCGCATCCATCTAGGCAGCTCGCACTAGTTTTCCCGCGCTTACTACATCAATTTTTGATTGGTTGAATGGATTGATCGTCCGAATTCATTCCCAGGACCTTCTCAAGACTGACCAAATGTTTGAAATTTAGGTAGCAACTTTGAATTTTTGGCAATTTTTTAGCAACTTTTTGGTATTACAGTAAGCACTTATCCAGCATTTTACCAGCATAATCGGGACAGGCTTAATGACCGGGAAGACTGGGAAACCAAGACGACAGAAACGACCGGGATGACTGTGACGATTGAGATAACTTTGAGTCCCGAAGCATCTCCGCCGCTATCAACCGTCGCACGTGAGAAGAAACGACTCGTACCCCGGTTATAGAAGAGACGCGAAGCTTGAGGAAAGAGAGATCAGGTGTCAATTTCAAATGCACCCGCGTGGGCAGCGCGCTTGAAATTATGGGTCGAGCGCGTGACCCTTTGTTTCTTGAGCCCATATCACTTTTAAGATAATTTATAGGAAAAATAAGGACCCAAGCGTTGTCTGAAAACTGAGAAACTAAATTTCAGTCACAGTGTAGAAAATTTAGTGACTTTCCGTGACAATTCAGTGACGGATCCAGCGGAGGGACCTGGAAGCCCCCCCCCCCCTTATTTTTAGACCAAACTGACTCACGAAGGGCTGAAAAAATTTTTTTTTGGTGACCGTCCCCACCCCCCTTACCTAAAGGTCTGGAAGACCATGCCCCCCCTTTATCTCAAGGTTTGGATCAGGCATTGCAATGGTAAAATAAACCTTAACGTTCAAGATCGTAAGCGGCGAAATAAAGGATTTGAATCTTATTCTCTTTTCTCATTGGTTGTGGTAAACATCAAAGACATTACAAGGTTTCCCTTATCTGGCGATTTCAAAGGTACACGTGTATGACCGCCGTCTTTGGCGACCATACACGTGCAAAGAAATGGTGGTATTAGCGAACGATAGTCTAGAAAAGTCTGGATATAACGATATGTTTTAGTTAATCTCATTCCCGCGGAAACAAAACAGCGTAGCCTATATTGCGGACTGAGTTCCCTCCTTCGAGTGCCTTCTGCGTTCTCAAGTCCGAATTTCTCTTTAGCCGTTACCTTTTGAACAAAATCGGGATGAGGACAGTATTTTCAATCAGAACCGCAACCAATCCGCAATCAGGACAAGTGATTAAATAGCTACAAGAGGTTTCCCCTGTTTTGTTTTTACATCGCGTTGTTTTTCCGGTATTTTTTCTTGCTGCACGTACAAACAAGGCAAGAAAAACAAGTGGGATTACGATTAGACTCAAACTATATCCTGAATTCGGTAAGCACTCATGATCATTTTCCCCCTACGTAATGTTAAAAATTGTTGCAGTATAATCAAATCACCTCTAATCTTTCAGTATTTTTTTTAGTACCTATAGCCTTCTCGGGTTAATTGTGAAATTAATAGCGAAGATGATCTCTAAAAAAGAAAAGAAAATGAATAAACAGAAAAGTCATAATACCATTGTTAGGGTCTAAAGGACATCGTTCAGTAAGGATTGTTTACACATGCCATGTATTGAAGATTTTTGGTGGCCAGTTCTAACGCAATTTCGGTATTGTTGCGCTTGGGCTCACAAGAAAAAAATTGTTGGTGTCGCCTAGTAGTGATTTCGGAACCATTGTGGCAAGTGTTTCGAAGATACTGCCCCTTCTTGGCAGCGAGTCTCGAAATGTCATGGCGTAGTAAATAATTAGAGTGGCAAAATTAAAAGGCAGGCTCACTTAAATGGTGCCAATGGCATTTATTTGCGACAAAGGTAAAAGTAAAAAAGAAAGCAAAGTGAATCGCATTCAAATTTGCTGAAATAAACCACGCCAAAAATGGTTGTGCTTGA